>JBBELK010000329.1:650000-665000 GCA_037783545.1 Henricia sp. BOLD:AAB3569
CTCTGTCGATGATTATAAGATCAGGTCTGAAATTCCCTGCAGTTGTGGCCACAAGTGGCTCGGTATACACCGCCTCCTCGCCGTACTTCCTGGTCATATACCGAGCCACCTGTTTGCACACTTCATTGTGTCTACGCATTCTTGCCTGGAGTACAACCGGGCATCGCTGAAGAATGTGAGACGCTGTCTCCAACGCACTACTGCAGTGTCTACAAATAGTAGGCCCACCCGTATAAGCTAGGTTGTTACGACAAGGAAGAGTTTTTGCCCTGAGTGAAACAGCCTTGATATAAAGGTCGCCTTGCAATATTGTTGGGTCATCCACCCATGCGGAGGCTGCGGGATGATCGAACGCTAACGTACCCTGTCCCTGCTTCGTCTTTGCATGATCTCCCAGCCTCCGCATGTTGGTGTCATGAATATGATGTTTTATTTGAGTCTTATCCGCCTCCACACTCACCAGCCCGATGCTCCGACTCAGACCTGCTAATTCCTTCTGTACCGCTCTCGAGGCATAGAGATGTCGTATAGCCTCGTCTTTCGACTTCGCCAGTCTGGTTAGAGCCCCGTGCCGGAGTCTATTGGCTAGACAAGTAATGTCAGGAAATCCCAGACCACCTAGTGATGTAGGAGTAATAATAAATTGCACACTGGCTGAGTTCGGAAGATGCACAATCGCCCGCACAGATTTATTGATGCATCTTTGTATCGCCTTCAAGGCGTTAGCTGAATATGTGTTCATACCAAAGTGGTATATAAGTCTTGGCTTAATAAAAGTTTTGATCATAGCGAGTTTTTGCTGGGGCTTTAAGTACGCCCCTGAGACTGCTTCGAGCCAGCGATTAAGTGGTCCGATGAGGTCGTACTTCACCTTCCCACACACACCAAACTTCTGACCTAGATACTTGGTAGTATCTGTTGGGGGTATCGCTGGAATGATAGTATCCTGTGCCTGCCAATCGGACACGGTCAGAGGAATAAGTTTGGATATGTGTCTACCCTCAATACGGTGCACCATCGTCGCCCCAAAAACGGCAGATTTGAGTGCATTGATACGCATACACCGGTCGTCAAAGAACTTTTGACATGCGCCAAGCAGGGTAGAAAGGCCACATTTGCTCTCGGCCAACAATACCAGGTCGTCTGCAAAGGCCAAGGAGTTAAATCTCGATCCTCCCATCTCCAGGCCAACGTATTCTGGCAGCGAATCGACTAATTCATCTAGGACAAGGTTGAATAGTCGAGGGCTAAGTGGGCAGCCCTGCTTGACGCCGCACTTCATAGGAATAGGGTCCGATGTGGAGGAACCTGATATGATACGTGTTTTGACGCCGGTGTACAGGTCTTCAATACACTCAATAAACTTGATTGGAAGATTATGTCTTCTCAGAGCTCTAGAAATAGAACTATGGTGTACTGAGTCAAATGCTTTCGACAGATCCAGAAACATCACATAGTACGACTTGCTCTTTTGTCTGTACTCCGAAATGAGATGATCTAGTAGTGTTACATTTTCCAGACACCCGTCCACAGGAATGAAAGCCTTCTGTCTTGGGTTCAAGGCAGTGGCGTCTGTAAGTCTGGTATTAATTACTCTTGTATAAAGTCTTAAGAGATACGAACCTATGGTTATAGGTCGCCATCTCGAAAGATTCGCAAGATCGACTTCCCCTTTGGGGATTAAAATGGTATTATTGAGCTTTAATTGCTCTGGTACTTTGCCTGATTCCAACCATAGATTGAACAGGGTAGTCAAATCAAGGGCATCTGCCCTGTTCAAATCTTTAAAGTGTATCTTATCGGGTCCGGCGGCCCCGTTCTTTTTCATATTCCTGAGGGCTTGGACAACCTCATCTTTCTCAATGGGATAATAAATCCCAACTAGGTCAAAGTCCCCGACCAGAGGCTTCGCAACAAACGACTGGTCATCCACCTGGGGCTCTTTGCCAAAGATGCCCATATAGCATGTGTATGCCGCACCATTCTCCGGGGCCACCGGGCCCAAAGGTAGGCCGTCTAAAAGATGACAAGCCAACTTCTTCGTATCATTCTTAAAGAAATGTTGATGAGCCTTATATAATACACGTTTCTTATATCTATTGGAGGCACCAATAGGTATAGATGGCACTATAAATTGTCTGTTATTGACTTTGTTAGTGAACTTCATCCCAAGATGTACGAGCACTTTACTATAGTCGAGAATGTTATATTGGTCCCTCTGGTCGAGAAGCTCGATCAAATCGGTATATATGGGACTGGTATGTCCGCGAATACCACGATACGCTGTAAAGGACTCGGAAAACCTGCCGTCATTCTCGGGCTCAGCTACGGCCACTGGGTTCACAGGCTCAATGATCATCGCAGCCTGTCTTATCTGCTCAACACGATCTTTGTGGCTGGTCTTTCGTCGCTGGCCTTTGATTGACTCAATGGTCCTATTCCTCAAACTATCACGTATAGCGATATTCACAAATTTCGTATCGCTAGGAAGCTGGGCCTCCATATTAGCCAAAATCTCGAGATCCTCCTCACTCCATCGATCTCTGCGGGCCATGGCATCGGGGGGCCCAGCCTCCTCGCGATCGAAAGCAGCTAGATGGGTCCGCTTCGTATGAAGTCTTAACCCACTAAACGAGCCGAATGAACGGCCGCACAACTCACAACAAAAGTCTGATATGGGGGTCGGACTCACCGTCCTAATAATGCATCTCGGGTAGTGACATGCAACACTACTGAGGGAATTGAAATGTTTATCGCACTTATCACATTTGTATAAAATCTTGTAGCTATGACTGATTAAATGTTTCTTGATGTTGGGGTGCCCACTCAGGGACTTACTACATTTCTTGCATGTAAACACCGAAGTGTCGGATGGATATAAAAGAACGAGATTCCCTGAGTCAGCCACAGTCGAGGGAGCGGGCGGGCAGACCGCATGGGCCGATAGAACCCCCCTCATTTTACTTATGTTAAAAAAGTTAAAAAGTTAACTTAAGATAAAACCACCACGTTGTACACGAAAAGACAACACTACAACCGCACAACACGCTACGCACAAACACCACAAAGAGAAAACTCAAGTAAAGTAAATACCTTAAAAAGATGTCGCAAGTGCGTCCTATCGGACGGAGAGCCGCAGCACTCAGAATGTTTCACTGTCTGATCATAGGGTGAAGCAAGAATTATGCTCACTCTGGGTTCGTCTACACTATCCAACTTTCCAACGCAACCCAACGACCACAACAGTGGTTCAAGATATCTCAGCTTTGATCTTCCAAAACTTGGACGAGCAAATTTCCAGGGGAAACCACGTGGAGGTGTATCTTATCTAGAGTCATAGTTACTCCCGCCGTTTACCCGCGCTTCGCTGAATTTCTTCACTTTGACATTCAGAGCACTGGGCAGAAATCACATTGCGTCAGCGCCCCGGCTGCGGACGTCGCAATGCTCTGTTTTAATTAGACAGTCGGATTCCCCTGGTCCGTACCAGTTCTGAGCCGGCTGTTGGGCGCCGGCCGAAGCGACCGCAAACGAGGCGGCCGCGCAGCCAGGACTGTCCACGAGGCGGGCCCCACGCCGGTCCGGGCTCGCCCGACGCCGGAGGCTCGGGAGCCGGCGCGCCGGCGGCCGGGGGCCCCGATCCCCGCCGGCACCGCGCGACGCGCGCCCCGCCGCCGGCACCCTCGTCGGGTCCGGTCCACACCGCCGCCCGCCCCAAGGCCCCGAGGGACCGAGAGGAGAGGGAGGGGGACCGGTCGACGCGGGGCGGCGACAAGGACGCGGCCGACGCGGGCCGAAACGGGGGAGGGCAGACCGCCGACCGAACCCGGACGCGCCGGCCGACCCTCGCCGGACCCGGCGCCCGCTCGCCCGGCCCGCGCCGGGGCGCCGCGGACCCGCTTCCAGCCCCGGCCCGACCGACCCAGCCCTCAGAGCCAATCCTTCTCCCGAAGTTACGGATCCGGCTTGCCGACTTCCCTTACCTACATTGTTCTATCGACCAGAGGCTGTTCACCTTGGAGACCGGCTGCGGTTATCGGTACGACCCGAGGCGACGGTCCACGCACACCCCCGCATTTTCAAGGGCCGGCCGGAGCTCGCCGGACGCCGCCGGAGACGCGGCGCTCTACGGGGCCGCAGCCCCTAGCTCCGGACAAGCCGATTCCAGGGATCCCGCCCCTTACCAAGAAAAGAAAACTCTTCCCGGGGCCCCGGCCGGCGTCTGCGGGCTCGCTCGCTTTGCAGCTCGGACCGCCGCGACCCGACGCGAAGTCGGAATCGTGGACGGAGGACTCCGCCTTCGGGTTCGGGAATATTGACCCGATTCCCTTTCGCCCGGGGAGCGAGGCCCCCAAACTCGACGAGGAGAGGGGCGCCCGCCTCCGCTCGGAGCGGAGTTTCCCTGGGGCTTAGGATCGACTGACCCATGTACAACTGCTGTTCACATGGAACCCTTCTCCGCCACTCGGTCCTCGAGGATCTCACTCGAATATTTGCTACTACCACCAAGATCTGCGCCCGCGGCGGCTCCACGCGGCCTCGCGGCCGGCGCTTCGACGCGCACCGCGGCGGCCCTCCTACTCGTCGGGGCCTACCGCCCGGGGGGCGGTCCACCGCTCTCTGCCCCGACGGCCGGGTATGGGCGGCACGCTCAGCGCCATCCATTTTCAGGGCTAGTTGATTCGGCAGGTGAGTTGTTACACACTCCTTAGCGGATTCCGACTTCCATGGCCACCGTCCTGCTGTCTGTATCGACCAACGCCTTTTATGGGCTCTGATGAGCGTCGACCCGCAATGAGGCGCCGTAACCCGGCGTTCGGTTCATCCCGCAGCGCCAGTCCTGCTTACCAAGAATGGCCCACTGAGCGCTCCCGTACATTCTCCGAGCCCGGCCCCGAGCCGGCGGGTCGGGCCTCGCACCAATTTAAAGTTTGAGAATAGGTTGAGGTCGTTTCGGCCCCAAGGCCTCTAATCATTCGCTTTACCGGATGCAACTGTACCTGAATTTCCTCGGGCGCCAGCTATCCTGAGGGAAACTTCGGAGGGAACCAGCTACTAGACGGTTCGATTAGTCTTTCGCCCCTATACCCGAGTCGGACGATCGATTTGCACGTCAGAATCGCTGCGGACCTCCACCAGAGTTTCCTCTGGCTTCGTCCTGCTCGGGCATAGTTCACCATCTTTCGGGTCCTATCGTGTCCGCTCTTCCTCCGCCGCAGCCGCAATGGACTGAGCGGCGGGGCGGCGGTGCGCCGGCCGCCACGCGGCCGGATCCCGCCTCGGTCGGATCCCGCTGCCGACCTTCACTCTCGTTCCGCCTCGGGGCCTCGACCTGCGGCCCCCCGACTCGCGGTCCCGATAGACTCCTTGGTCCGTGTTTCAAGACGGGTCGGCAAGGCTCGCCACAATCGCCCGCGGACCCGGGGCGCCCTCGCGAGGTCCCGCACCGGCGCGAACCGGGGACCGCCCTCCGCCGCCACCGGGAACGGTCGCGGCGGCCGGGGTCCGAAACCGGTCGGCCGGGGGTCCCCGCCCCCCTTGCTAGCACTCCGCCCCCGCGCTCGGCGGGAGCGGAGGCGGGCAGGCGCGGCCCGTCGTCCCTTCCTCGGTCGGGCCGCCGGCGCAACCACGGAGGGTCTCGTAGGCTCTCCGACCGGTCCTCCCCGTCGGGGGGACCGGCTTGGTCGGAGCGACCCCAACCCCCCGGCCTCTGCCGGCGTCCTCGTTCCCAACCGGTCGCGGGCGCCGCGCCCGGGAGAAGTGCACGCGGCCGAACGCGGAGGCGCCCCCGGAGTCCGCCCCCGACCCCGCCTCCCCGCACCGAGGTGGGGGGCTTGGAGAAGGGGTGCGGTCCCGCGGCGGGCACCGCGCCGGCACGCGCTGAATCTCCCGGGCCCGATCTGCGCGGCCCTCCCGTTTGCTTCTCGACGGCTTCACGTACTCTTGAACTCTCTCTTCAGAGTGCTTTTCAACTTTCCCTCACGGTACTTGTGCTCTATCGGTCTCGTGCCGGTATTTAGCCTTGGATGGAGTTTACCACCCGCCTTTGGGCTGCGCTACAGAACAACCCGACTCCTGGAAGCCTTGGTTCCGCGACCGGACGGCGCCCGCAGGGGCCTGACACCCGCCGTGGGACGGAAGAGGCCTCGATCAGAAGGACCTCGGCGCCGCCGCGGACGCGGGAACGGACTTCCTTACGCCACATTTCCCGCGGGGACTCGCGCCCCCGGGGATTCGGCGATGGGCTCTTCCCGCTTCGCTCGCCGCTACTGAGGGAATCCTTGTTAGTTTCTTTTCCTCCGCTTAGTGATATGCTTAAATCCAGCGGGTAGTCGCGCCCGACCTGAGGTCGAAACAACAACGTTTTCTCGGTTTTAATTTCTCTCCCTTCCGGCGGGCGGCTCCCCGGCCGGGCGGCCAAGGGGGGAGCTCGCCCTCAATCGACCCGTCCGCGCGGGCCGCCTTCTTCCTTCTGGATCTCTCCCGGATCCCGCACGGCCGCCCTGCTGCGGTCTCTTCGCTCGCTCTCGGCGGGCGGAGCAACGACGGCCATAGTCGAACGCCGGCGGTTAACGAGACGGGCCAGAGGGGGGAAGGATCGCCGCCGAAGGGGGGGTCCGGCCAAACTCGGACCGGTCCGCACCACGCTACGACGGATCGCCACCTCGATCCCCTCCGGCCCCTCGCACCGACTGCGCAACGGGCCCTGGTCCCCTGCCCCTCTCCCACCGGTGCGTGCGGGACTCACGGGTAGTGATCGTTAGCAAATTTCTCGCCCAGTTACGCTAACCCGCCGCCTGCAGCACGGTCCGTGTGCTGCCGGTTCCGGCGATCTCGCGCCGCGGCCCGTTGAACGGGCCGGGGCGATTGCTGTTCCAACAACCGACACTCAGGCGGACGCGGCCCGGACCGCGGGGGGCCCGGGCCGCCATGTGCGTTCGAAAGGCCGATGATCACTGCGTTCTGCAATTCACACTGATTCTCGCAGCTGGCTGCGTTCTTCATCGGCGCACGAGCCGAGTGATCCACCGCCGAGAATTGTTTCACTCGTTATGTTCTCCAACTCCCACATTTTTGTCTGTTTGTGGCCTCGCAATCCGTCAATTCCTGCCTCCGGGTCGCCGGCCGGGCGACCGCGGAGGAATATATCGATCGCACAACCCCACCGCGGAAGCCGGGCACCGACTTTCGGCACGGAGATGCGGGAGCGCCCCTATTCTCCCCGGTTTACACTCCGGCCGAATCGGTTGACCCATTTCAGGCAGCCCCCGGCGTCCCGGGCGCCCTCGCCCAACATTCGACCACGGCTCGACGGGGAAGAAGCTTCCCCCCTCCCCGCGGAACGCGCGCCGATGGGGCGGGCGTTGACCGCTCCCGCTGACACCTCGGAGACGGCACGTTTCTTTCGGGCGCGCTCCGACTCCCCCGACCGGGGGAGGGCGCACCCGCGGTCCGAATTCTCTGACACTCTCTCTCGAGACTTGTCCGATAATGATCCTTCCGCAGGTTCACCTACGGAAACCTTGTTACGACTTTTACTTCCTCTAAATGATCAAGTTCGATCGTCTTCCGGGCGCACGAGCGAGGCGCCTGGGGCGCCCCGCCGCGGCCCGTCCGAGGATCTCACTAAACCATTCAATCGGTAGTAGCGACGGGCGGTGTGTACAAAGGGCAGGGACGTAATCAACGCGAGCTGATGACTCGCGCTTACTGGGAATTCCTCGTTTAAGGGAGACAATTGCAACTCCCTATCCCAAGCACGAAGGGGGTTCAGCGGATTGCCCAGACCTTCCGGCCAAGGGCGGCCAGACCCGCTGATCCCTTCAGTGTAGCGCGCGTGCGGCCCCGAACATCTAAGGGCATCACAGACCTGTTATTGCTCAATCTCGCGTGGCTGAACGCCACTTGTCCCTCTAAGAAGTCAGCGCCCGGCGCGGCGGCCGGCGCGACTATTTAGCAAGCCAGAGTCTCGTTCGTTATCGGAATTAACCAGACAAATCGCTCCACCAACTAAGAACGGCCATGCACCACCACCCACAGAATCAAGAAAGAGCTCTCAATCTGTCAATCCTCACTGTGTCCGGGCCGGGTGAGTTTCCCCGTGTTGAGTCAAATTAAGCCGCAGGCTCCACTCCTGGTGGTGCCCTTCCGTCAATTCCTTTAAGTTTCAGCTTTGCAACCATACTTCCCCCGGAACCCAAAGACTTTGGTTTCCCGCAGACTGCCCGCCGCGTCATTGGAGTAACGCCGGCGGATCGCCAGTCGGCATCGTTTATGGTTAGAACTAGGGCGGTATCTGATCGCCTTCGAACCTCTAACTTTCGTTCTTGATTAATGAAAACATTCTTGGCAAATGCTTTCGCAGTCGGTCGTCTTGCGGCGATCCAAGAATTTCACCTCTCACACCGCAATACGAATGCCCCCGTCAGTCCCTCTCAATCATTACCTCGAGTTCCGAAAACCAACGCAATAGAACCGAGGTCCTATTCCATTATTCCATGCTCTGCTGTCCAGGCGCGGCGGCCTGCTTTGAACACTCCAATTTTTTCAAAGTAAACGTTTCGGCCGCGCCCGGCACTCAGTCAAGAGAACCGGACGGCAGACCGAGAGGAAGGCCAGGCACGGCAGTGGCGCGCCTTGCGGCGGACCGCCGACCTGCAGCCCAAGATCCAACTACGAGCTTTTTAACTGCAGCAATTTTAATATACGCTATTGGAGCTGGAATTACCGCGGCTGCTGGCACCAGACTTGCCCTCCAATAGATCCTCGTTAAAGGATTTAAAGTGTACTCATTCCAATTACAGGGCCTCGAAAGAGTCCTGTATTGCTATTTTTCGTCACTACCTCCCCGTGTCGGGAGTGGGTAATTTGCGCGCCTGCTGCCTTCCTTGGATGTGGTAGCCGTTTCTCAAGCTCCCTCTCCGGAATCGAACCCTGATTCTCCGTTACCCGTTACGACCATGGTAGGCGCATAACGTACCATCGAAAGTTGATAGGGCAGACATTCGAAGGATCCGTCGCCGGTGCCAGGACCGTGCGATCGGCCAGGTTATCCAGAGTTCACCAACGCCGCCGGGACGGGCCCGGGTTGGTCTTGTTCCTAATAAAAGCACGCCTCCCGCAAGGTCGGCGCTTGTTGGCATGTATTAGCTCTAGAATTACCACAGTTATCCATGTAGGGCTGTGCACTCCAAGGAACCATAACTGATTTAATGAGCCATCCGCAGTTTCGCTTATAAAAGCTTGTACTTAGACATGCATGGCTTAATCTTTGAGACAAGCATATGACTACTGGCAGGATCAACCAGGTAGCCCTCTCGGGGCTGCGGCCCGTTCCCCTCCTCTCGACCTCTCTCTCTGCGAGGGGTGGGCCCAGCGGACGCGTTCCCCGCCCGGGAACGCCGGTGTCCGTCTCCCTTACCGCCGGCCGCTCTCGTCCCGCTCCCGCCGGCCTCGGATCTCTCTCTCTCGCTTGTGCGCTCGCCCGGCGGCTCCGTCCCGCTCTCGCAAATGGCCGGTCGGACGGCGTCTATCGCTGCCTCCCTCCGTTCTCCATCCGGAGGGGGAGAGATTTTGCAACCTCTCCCCTTCCTTTTTTCTGTCCGTCTCTCTCTCTCTCCGCCGAGGCGGCCCGTCCTCGACGCAGCACCGCCCTCCCGGGCCGAAGGGCTGCCGGGAGTGTCCGGGGGAATCGCCTGCGAGCCTGGCGGGCCCGCCGCACGAGACGTCTGAACGCCTTATGGTTTTGTTGCCGGGACCCGGCGGGAGGTTCGGGGCGGCGAAATGAACATTTTGTCAAAAATGGAAGTTCAGCAGCCGATTTCATGAAACTTTACGCAATTGCGCAAGTCCACTTACGCCATTACTTGCGCAATAGCTTATGGCGTAAGTGGACTTGCGCAATTGCGTAAAGTTCCGTGAAATCGGCTGCTGTATACACTAATCCGGTAACTAATATCTCCTCCCTGCATATCCGCCATAGCTGGGGGTTGATAGCTTGCACCGTTTTGAGATATGAATTGTTGAAATAATAACCTTTGAAATCTTGTAATGTGACACCTGTGACGACATCATGACGTCACAATTTTGTGCACAAATTGTTGAACAATATGTTGAACATCAAGTTCTTAAATGTGGCGAAGGAATCATACCAATATCTGTTGTAGTTTTCAAGATACAGCATTTTAAAACATCTCAGCTCCAAATTTGCGTAATTTGACGTACATTACGTAACCACCGTCCATGTAATGACGTCAACAATGGTATAGTCAAAAGGTCCACATGTGTGAAAACATTTCGTTCCGTAGAACTATGGTCAAATTCCCTACCACTTTGGCTCTATTTGCATTCAAAGTGCTAAACAAGTGTACATTTTCGAACCTCTTCCGGTTTGGACCGGAAGTAGGCGTCACACAGGGGTCATGACATCGTATGATTTGTTCAGTTCATTTAGACTTATCATGTTGTGAAAGAATTGTTCAAGTATCTATTACGGTTCTTGAGATATGAATTTTAAAAATAATAACCTTTGAATTTGTGTAATTTGACACCTGTGACGATATCATGACGTCACAATGTTGTGCACAAATTGTTCAACAATTTGATAAACATCAAGTTCTTAAATGTGGCGAAAGAATCATGCAAATATCTGCTGTAGTTCTCAAGATACAGCATTTTAAAACAATTCAGCTCCAAATTTGCGTATTTTGACACCACATTACGTAACCACCGTCCATGTGATGACGTCACAAATGGTATAGTCAAAAAGTCTACATGTGTGGAAACATTTCGTTCCGTAGAAATATGGTCAAATTCACTACCACTTTGAATCTATTTGCATTCAAAACGCTTACAAAATGCACATTTTCGAACAACTTCCGGTTTGGACCGGAAGTAGGCGTCACACAGGGGTCATGACATCGTATGATTTGTTCAGTTCATTTAGACTTATCATGTTGTGAAAGAATTGTTCAAGTATCTATTACGGTTCTTGAGATATGAATTTTGGAAATAATAACCTTTGAATTTTTGTAATTTGACACCTGATGACGTCATGATTACGTCACACTTGATGCCATCGTGATACTATACATTCTGGTGAAAGTCTGCCGTAGGGCCTATGTCTGTATCTAATTTACTAACGATTCAGCTTGGTTTGATAGGCATTGTTGCTGGTAAGTGTAAAAACTGAGATTCTCAGTTTCGTTGAACTTTGACCTCCAATTGACCCCAGAAGGAAGGGTCAGATGAAAATGCCCACACAAAGAAAGTTGTAGCACAGAATGTCATCTGTAAACCTGCCAAATACGAAGATCCTGGGTCACGTGGTTTTCAAGACGGAAGCATTTTAAAATATGCATATTTGGTTTTTTTGGGGGGTGTAATTTGATACTTGATGACGTCACGATGACGTCACGCTTGATGCCATCATAATATTATACACGCTGGTGAAAGTCTGCCATAGGACCTATGCCTGTACTTAGTTACTTAAAGATTCAGCTTGGTTTGATGGGCATTGTTGCTCAATAAGTGCAAAAATTGCGATTTTCGTTTTCGTTGAACTTTGACCTCAGATTGACCCCAGAAGGAAGGGTCAGATGAAAATGCCCACACGAAGAAAATCGTAGGCCATGATCTTATCTATAAGCCTGTCAAATACGAAAATCATGGGTCACGTGGTTTTCCAGACGGAAGCATTTTAAAACATGCATATTTTGGTCATTTTTGGGTTGTAATTTGATACCTAATGACGTCACAATGACGTCACCCTTGTATGCACATCTTCACATTGGGGTTGATGTTCCTACAAAGTTTCAAGTTGATAGCTTGAACCGTTTTGAAAAAAAGCTCTGGAAACGTTTAAACAGAAAAAGAAGAAAAAGAAAAGGGAAAAAAAAAAGACAAAGAAATCGTACGAGAGCAATAGGTGATCGGGGCTGTTGGCCCGATCACCTAATTAATCTGTTTATCACAAGAAAATGTTCAGGCCCTATCTTTCAATCATTGCTTTCCTTCATTAGGTTTAAAGACACGATTGATTGGTAAACTTTTAAAATGGTACGCACAGCATTACAGAACTAAAGGTGCCTTTTAAAATTTCACTCATTAATAATTCAAAAACCTTTAAAATACATGCTGCTTTGATGCATGATTTTTTTGTAATGGTAGGCCTAGGCCTAAATAATTCATTTGCAAATTGTCAAAAAAAAAACTGTAGTTGCCAATTTCTCGCACAAAGGTACCCGAAAGAATTGAGAAGTTGATCATGGCTTCAGACCTTGTGTGCAAAACATATGAGACACGGGCTGAACAAAATCTGAAATGTTTTCCACCAAATCTGCACATTCCAATGCTAGATGGGTCATTTTAAAGAAAATAAATTCTGATCGACTTCTCAACTCTTACCAATGGTACCATTTTATATGAAAAAGGAGAGAATTTACAAGTCTGACTTCTTCTACTGCCTCATAAATTATACCATGGAGGTAGGATTATACGAATACGAGATCGGCTGAAAAATGGCAAAGATTTGTTCAAATATGAATCGTAATTTCTTCCTGCCAAATTTTAGTTTTTCAATCAGATATGCACTTACTGACGGCTAACATTAGTTTATTAGTCATTTTTCAACTTAGCGTGATGTCCGACTTGTAATTTCTTACCCGTAATAAATCAACATGATCAACAGACATGACAGAGGGAGAAAAAAGAGTCATCGTCGCTGCATGGCCCAATTTCCGGACACGGTTTAAAATAATTGTTTTAAAATGTCCTTCGAAGATCTGTCCTTCGTCTTTCCTAATTTTGATGTGCCCCTGCTTCTGTCGGTCATTATCACTCAGAAATCTACAAAAGCAAACCTACCAAGGTCCAAACGACGAACGTTTTACGCTGTCAACTTGGAGCACATCGGTACGTTCACTTCAAGTGTAGGCTTATCGCACGCATACATCCGGCACTGAAATAAGTGGAACTATAGCCTCGCTTTGGTCCATCATGAATAAATATTAAGAAAGGCGTCAAGTCCGAAACAGGACGTAACGATATGATTGGTCGAAGTCACAGGGAGCCTTACGTTGTAATGAATATTCATTAGAAATCTTCTAGAGGATGTATTTGCGAGTCGTGTCGTCTGCTGGTACATGGAGGAAGGTTCCTCCATGGCTGGTACAAGGTCGTGTTGGATTGTTTACAAACCTGTTGTAAATAATACAACATTCTGACATTTCGGTTGATAATTTACTGACATTCGCAGATGGTTGAGATGGTGAAAGAATCTGGGGGTACATGACATGGTTATAACATCACCTGAATTGAATCTTCAACAGGTAATCACTTAAAATTAGAAAAGATTACCATACGCGGACTTAGCCCCGCGAGCAGTGCTTCGGTTTTCGGAACCTTAGCCCTGTGTTCTGCTATACACCAAATCTGTGGCAAACTCACGCAAATGAAATTTGGCCCACGGCTCTGATATTTGCTCAATAGGTGCACTCACCCCAGTTTATAAATATTCCGAAGAGTACGCATCGATCCGATGTCTAGTTTCGGTGAAATCGTGGGGACAGTTTGAGACCTTTCTTGCCATCAAATTCACACTCTTTGACCAAAAATCAAATATGCGCATGCGCGAGGGCGGAGAGGTCAACATAATAGCGCCGTCTCGCGACGGCGTCGTCACGTACCAGCTGCACAGCGGCTGTTACATGAGAGAGCACATCGACTCTATCGCGCGGTACGTTCTACACCGGAGGTAGGTTGTAGCATGTAGGCCTACTACACGGTCACAACAAATTTTACCTCCGGGTTACCTCCGACCTCCGGGTTTCAACGATACCCGTGTACCCTCTCCATCCCGTCCGAGCCCTCTCCATCCCCTGCCTCTGGCTCGGGAGGTCTCGCTGCTCGCTGTCACCCTCTCTCGCCCCCGCCCCGGTGGCGATAAACAATCGTGGCGGATCTGCATTGGCCAATACATTTCTTCGATCTAGCTAGCAAGCAGCATATAGTCGAGTCGCGTCAAAGTACCATCCACCCTAAATTTATGTTACTGCACCAAGTCCAGTGCCACCACTTTAGAGGGCGCCGTCCGCGGCCGCAGCGCCCGGACCGGCACGGGCGGCGGGAAGCGCCCGCCCCATTGTGTGAGACACACATGAAATGTGTGTACTGTTTGCATGTACATCTACAAATCGCAAATCAAAATACTGATTCGAGGGATCGTTTGTTGCATATCTCATCGCTCTGCTCAGCTCGCCCGTCTATCACGGGGCGTCTTGCTCGCCCCAGCCTCTGTGTCAATCTGGACTCATCCAGGCGAAGGGACTCTGGTACTTCACAGAGTTAATGGGAGCCCAGCAATTTATCGATTTTTCCCCGGGGCGCGTTCACCGTCAATGGAGAGGGTCCACCCTCCACCACTCTAGAGGTGCATATCTCATCGCTCTGCTCAGCTCGCCCGTCTCCCACGGGGAGCGTGCGGCGGCCCCTTGCCCTCTCAGCTCGCCCGTCTCCCACGGCAAGCGCGCAGCGGCCCTTGCCCGCCTCAGCTCGCCCGTCTCTCACGGCGAGCGTGCAGCGGCCCTCGCCCGCTCAGCTCGCCCGTCTCTCGCGGGGCCTCTTGCTCGCCCAGGCCTCTCCATCCCGTCCGAGCCCTCTCCGTCCCCTGCCTCCGGCTCGGGAGGTCTCGCTGCTCGCTATCACCCTCTCTCGCCCCCGACCCGTTTGGGATAAACAATCGTGGCGCATCTGCATTGGCCAATATATTTCTCGAATCTGGTCTCGGGACCTGCAAGCCCCCTATATATAGTCGCGTCAAAGCACCATCCACCCTAAATTTCTGTTACTGCACCCCGTCAATGGAGAGGGTCCACCCTCCACCACTAGACTCTAGAGGTGCATATCTCATCGCTCTGCTCAGCTCGCCCGTCTCTCACGGGGCCTCGTGCTCGCCCCACCCTCTCCATCCCGTCCGAGCCCTCTCCATCCCCTGCCTCTGGC
>JBBELK010000329.1:682500-685000 GCA_037783545.1 Henricia sp. BOLD:AAB3569
CGTTACCCGTTACGACCATGGTAGGCGCATAACGTACCATCGAAAGTTGATAGGGCAGACATTCGAAGGATCCGTCGCCGGTGCCAGGACCGTGCGATCGGCCAGGTTATCCAGAGTTCACCAACGCCGCCGGGACGGGCCCGGGTTGGTCTTGTTCCTAATAAAAGCACGCCTCCCGCAAGGTCGGCGCTTGTTGGCATGTATTAGCTCTAGAATTACCACAGTTATCCATGTAGGGCTGTGCACTCCAAGGAACCATAACTGATTTAATGAGCCATCCGCAGTTTCGCTTATAAAAGCTTGTACTTAGACATGCATGGCTTAATCTTTGAGACAAGCATATGACTACTGGCAGGATCAACCAGGTAGCCCTCTCGGGGCTGCGGCCCGTTCCCCTCCTCTCGACCTCTCTCTCTGCGAGGGGTGGGCCCAGCGGACGCGTTCCCCGCCCGGGAACGCCGGTGTCCGTCTCCCTTACCGCCGGCCGCTCTCGTCCCGCTCCCGCCGGCCTCGGATCTCTCTCTCTCGCTTGTGCGCTCGCCCGGCGGCTCCGTCCCGCTCTCGCAAATGGCCGGTCGGACAGCGTCTATCGCTGCCTCCCTCCGTTCTCCATCCGGAGGGGGAGAGATTTTGCAACCTCTCCCCTTCCTTTTTTCTGTCCGTCTCTCTCTCTCTCCGCCGAGGCGGCCCGTCCTCGACGCAGCACCGCCCTCCCGGGCCGAAGGGCTGCCGGGAGTGTCCGGGGGAATCGCCTGCGAGCCTGGCGGGCCCGCCGCACGAGACGTCTGAACGCCTTATGGTTTTGTTGCCGGGACCCGGCGGGAGGTTCGGGGCGGCGGAAACGAACCGCCGGCCCTCGCGCACCCGCCCTACTCTGCCGGGCCACTCCGACCGCGCTTGCGCCTTCCTCTGCTCATCTCGCCCGTCTCTCACGGCGAGCGTGCAGCGGCCCTTGCCCGCTCAGCTCGCCCGTCTCTCACGGCGAGCGTGCAGCGGCCCATGCCCGCTCAGCTCGCCCGGCACTCACGGGGTCGTCTCGCTCGCCCCAGCCTCTCCATCCCGTCCGAGCCCTCCCCATCCCCGGCCCTTGCCCGCTCGGCTCTCACGGGGAGTCTCGCTCGCCCCAGCCTCTCCCACCCCTTCCGAGCCCTCTCCATCCCCGGCCCTTGCCCGCTCAGCTCGCCCGTCTCTCACGGGAGGCGTGCAGCGACCCTTGCCCGCTCAGCTCGACCGGCTCTCACGGGGGCGTCTCGCTCGCCCCAGCCTCTCCCCACCCCCGGCCCGAGCCCTCTCCGTCCCCGGCCCTTGCCCGCTCAGCTCGCCCGTCTCTCACGGCGGGGGTGCACCGGCCCTTGCCCGATCAGCTCGCCCGTCTCTCACGGCGAGCGTGCAGCGGCCCTTGCCCGCTCAGCTCGCCCGTCTCTCACGGCAGGCCTGCAGCGAGCCTTGCCCGTCCGAGCCCTCTCCATCCCCGGCCCTTGCCCGCCGGGCTCGCCCGTCTCTCACGGGGCGTCGTGCTCGCCCCACCCTCTCCATCCCGTCCGATCCCTCTCCCTCCCCGGCCTCCGGCTCGGCAGGTCTCGCTTGCTCGCTCGCTACCCGCCTCCTCTCGCCCCCCGCGACGGTGGGGATACAAAATCCTGGCGCATCTGCATTGGCCAATACATTTCTCGAATCTGGTCTCGGGACCTGCAAGCCCCCTATATATAGTCGCGTCAAAGTACCATCCACCCTAAATTGCTGTTACTGCACCATGTCAATGGAGAGGGTCCACCTCCACCACTCTAGAGGTGCATATCTCATCGCTCTGCTCAGCTCGCCCGTCTCTCACGGGGAGCGTGCGGCGGCCCCTTGCCCGCTCAGCTCGCCCGTCTCCCACGGCAAGCGCTCAGCGGCCCTTGCCCGCCTCAGCTCGCACGTCTCTCAAGGCGAGCGTGCAGCGGCCCTCGCCCGCTCAGCTCGCCCGTCTCTCGCGGGGCGTCTTGCTCGCCAGGGCCTCTCCATCCCGTCCGAGCCCCCTCCGTCCCCGGCCTCCGGCTCGGGAGGTCTCTCTGCTCGCTACCACCCTCTCTCGCCCCCGCCCCGGTGGGGATAAACAATCGTGGCCCATCTGCATTGGCCAATACATTTCACGAATCTGGTCTCGGGACCTGCAAGCCCCCTATATATAGTCGCGTCAAAGTACCATCCACCCTAAATTTCTGTTACTGCACCCCGTCGATGGAGAGGGTCCACCCTCCACCACTCTAGAGGTGCATATCTCATCGCTCTGCTCAGCTCGCCCGTCTCCCACGGGGAGCGTGCGGCGGCCCCTTGCCCGCTCAGCTCGCCCGTCTCCCACGGCAAGCGCGCAGCGGCCCTTGCCCGCCTCAGCTCGCCCGTCACTCAAGGCGAGCGTGCAGCGGCCCTCGCCCGCTCAGCTCGCCCGTCTCTCACGGGGCCTCGTGCTCGCCCAGGCCTCTCCATCCCGTCCGAGCCCCCTCCGTCCCCGGCCTCCGGC
>JBBELK010000329.1:690000-700000 GCA_037783545.1 Henricia sp. BOLD:AAB3569
GTCCCGCACCGGCGCGAACCGGGGACCGCCCTCCGCCGCCACCGGGAACGGTCGCGGCGGCCGGGGTCCGAAACCGGTCGGCCGGGGGTCCCCGCCCCCCTTGCTAGCACTCCGCCCCCGCGCTCGGCGGGAGCGGAGGCGGGCAGGCGCGGCCCGTCGTCCCTTCCTCGGTCGGGCCGCCGGCGCAACCACGGAGGGTCTCGTAGGCTCTCCGACCGGTCCTCCCCGTCGGGGGGACCGGCTTGGTCGGAGCGACCCCAACCCCCCGGCCTCTGCCGGCGTCCTCGTTCCCAACCGGTCGCGGGCGCCGCGCCCGGGAGAAGTGCACGCGGCCGAACGCGGAGGCGCCCCCGGAGTCCGCCCCCGACCCCGCCTCCCCGCACCGAGGTGGGGGGCTTGGAGAAGGGGTGCGGTCCCGCGGCGGGCACCGCGCCGGCACGCGCTGAATCTCCCGGGCCCGATCTGCGCGGCCCTCCCGTTTGCTTCTCGACGGCTTCACGTACTCTTGAACTCTCTCTTCAGAGTGCTTTTCAACTTTCCCTCACGGTACTTGTGCTCTATCGGTCTCGTGCCGGTATTTAGCCTTGGATGGAGTTTACCACCCGCCTTTGGGCTGCGCTACAGAACAACCCGACTCCTGGAAGCCTTGGTTCCGCGACCGGACGGCGCCCGCAGGGGCCTGACACCCGCCGTGGGACGGAAGAGGCCTCGATCAGAAGGACCTCGGCGCCGCCGCGGACGCGGGAACGGACTTCCTTACGCCACATTTCCCGCGGGGACTCGCGCCCCCGGGGATTCGGCGATGGGCTCTTCCCGCTTCGCTCGCCGCTACTGAGGGAATCCTTGTTAGTTTCTTTTCCTCCGCTTAGTGATATGCTTAAATCCAGCGGGTAGTCGCGCCCGACCTGAGGTCGAAACAACAACGTTTTCTCGGTTTTAATTTCTCTCCCTTCCGGCGGGCGGCTCCCCGGCCGGGCGGCCAAGGGGGGAGCTCGCCCTCAATCGACCCGTCCGCGCGGGCCGCCTTCTTCCTTCTGGATCTCTCCCGGATCCCGCACGGCCGCCCTGCTGCGGTCTCTTCGCTCGCTCTCGGCGGGCGGAGCAACGACGGCCATAGTCGAACGCCGGCGGTTAACGAGACGGGCCAGAGGGGGGAAGGATCGCCGCCGAAGGGGGGGTCCGGCCAAACTCGGACCGGTCCGCACCACGCTACGACGGATCGCCACCTCGATCCCCTCCGGCCCCTCGCACCGACTGCGCAACGGGCCCTGGTCCCCTGCCCCTCTCCCACCGGTGCGTGCGGGACTCACGGGTAGTGATCGTTAGCAAATTTCTCGCCCAGTTACGCTAACCCGCCGCCTGCAGCACGGTCCGTGTGCTGCCGGTTCCGGCGATCTCGCGCCGCGGCCCGTTGAACGGGCCGGGGCGATTGCTGTTCCAACAACCGACACTCAGGCGGACGCGGCCCGGACCGCGGGGGGCCCGGGCCGCCATGTGCGTTCGAAAGGCCGATGATCACTGCGTTCTGCAATTCACACTGATTCTCGCAGCTGGCTGCGTTCTTCATCGGCGCACGAGCCGAGTGATCCACCGCCGAGAATTGTTTCACTCGTTATGTTCTCCAACTCCCACATTTTTGTCTGTTTGTGGCCTCGCAATCCGTCAATTCCTGCCTCCGGGTCGCCGGCCGGGCGACCGCGGAGGAATATATCGATCGCACAACCCCACCGCGGAAGCCGGGCACCGACTTTCGGCACGGAGATGCGGGAGCGCCCCTATTCTCCCCGGTTTACACTCCGGCCGAATCGGTTGACCCATTTCAGGCAGCCCCCGGCGTCCCGGGCGCCCTCGCCCAACATTCGACCACGGCTCGACGGGGAAGAAGCTTCCCCCCTCCCCGCGGAACGCGCGCCGATGGGGCGGGCGTTGACCGCTCCCGCTGACACCTCGGAGACGGCACGTTTCTTTCGGGCGCGCTCCGACTCCCCCGACCGGGGGAGGGCGCACCCGCGGTCCGAATTCTCTGACACTCTCTCTCGAGACTTGTCCGATAATGATCCTTCCGCAGGTTCACCTACGGAAACCTTGTTACGACTTTTACTTCCTCTAAATGATCAAGTTCGATCGTCTTCCGGGCGCACGAGCGAGGCGCCTGGGGCGCCCCGCCGCGGCCCGTCCGAGGATCTCACTAAACCATTCAATCGGTAGTAGCGACGGGCGGTGTGTACAAAGGGCAGGGACGTAATCAACGCGAGCTGATGACTCGCGCTTACTGGGAATTCCTCGTTTAAGGGAGACAATTGCAACTCCCTATCCCAAGCACGAAGGGGGTTCAGCGGATTGCCCAGACCTTCCGGCCAAGGGCGGCCAGACCCGCTGATCCCTTCAGTGTAGCGCGCGTGCGGCCCCGAACATCTAAGGGCATCACAGACCTGTTATTGCTCAATCTCGCGTGGCTGAACGCCACTTGTCCCTCTAAGAAGTCAGCGCCCGGCGCGGCGGCCGGCGCGACTATTTAGCAAGCCAGAGTCTCGTTCGTTATCGGAATTAACCAGACAAATCGCTCCACCAACTAAGAACGGCCATGCACCACCACCCACAGAATCAAGAAAGAGCTCTCAATCTGTCAATCCTCACTGTGTCCGGGCCGGGTGAGTTTCCCCGTGTTGAGTCAAATTAAGCCGCAGGCTCCACTCCTGGTGGTGCCCTTCCGTCAATTCCTTTAAGTTTCAGCTTTGCAACCATACTTCCCCCGGAACCCAAAGACTTTGGTTTCCCGCAGACTGCCCGCCGCGTCATTGGAGTAACGCCGGCGGATCGCCAGTCGGCATCGTTTATGGTTAGAACTAGGGCGGTATCTGATCGCCTTCGAACCTCTAACTTTCGTTCTTGATTAATGAAAACATTCTTGGCAAATGCTTTCGCAGTCGGTCGTCTTGCGGCGATCCAAGAATTTCACCTCTCACACCGCAATACGAATGCCCCCGTCAGTCCCTCTCAATCATTACCTCGAGTTCCGAAAACCAACGCAATAGAACCGAGGTCCTATTCCATTATTCCATGCTCTGCTGTCCAGGCGCGGCGGCCTGCTTTGAACACTCCAATTTTTTCAAAGTAAACGTTTCGGCCGCGCCCGGCACTCAGTCAAGAGAACCGGACGGCAGACCGAGAGGAAGGCCAGGCACGGCAGTGGCGCGCCTTGCGGCGGACCGCCGACCTGCAGCCCAAGATCCAACTACGAGCTTTTTAACTGCAGCAATTTTAATATACGCTATTGGAGCTGGAATTACCGCGGCTGCTGGCACCAGACTTGCCCTCCAATAGATCCTCGTTAAAGGATTTAAAGTGTACTCATTCCAATTACAGGGCCTCGAAAGAGTCCTGTATTGCTATTTTTCGTCACTACCTCCCCGTGTCGGGAGTGGGTAATTTGCGCGCCTGCTGCCTTCCTTGGATGTGGTAGCCGTTTCTCAAGCTCCCTCTCCGGAATCGAACCCTGATTCTCCGTTACCCGTTACGACCATGGTAGGCGCATAACGTACCATCGAAAGTTGATAGGGCAGACATTCGAAGGATCCGTCGCCGGTGCCAGGACCGTGCGATCGGCCAGGTTATCCAGAGTTCACCAACGCCGCCGGGACGGGCCCGGGTTGGTCTTGTTCCTAATAAAAGCACGCCTCCCGCAAGGTCGGCGCTTGTTGGCATGTATTAGCTCTAGAATTACCACAGTTATCCATGTAGGGCTGTGCACTCCAAGGAACCATAACTGATTTAATGAGCCATCCGCAGTTTCGCTTATAAAAGCTTGTACTTAGACATGCATGGCTTAATCTTTGAGACAAGCATATGACTACTGGCAGGATCAACCAGGTAGCCCTCTCGGGGCTGCGGCCCGTTCCCCTCCTCTCGACCTCTCTCTCTGCGAGGGGTGGGCCCAGCGGACGCGTTCCCCGCCCGGGAACGCCGGTGTCCGTCTCCCTTACCGCCGGCCGCTCTCGTCCCGCTCCCGCCGGCCTCGGATCTCTCTCTCTCGCTTGTGCGCTCGCCCGGCGGCTCCGTCCCGCTCTCGCAAATGGCCGGTCGGACGGCGTCTATCGCTGCCTCCCTCCGTTCTCCATCCGGAGGGGGAGAGATTTTGCAACCTCTCCCCTTCCTTTTTTCTGTCCGTCTCTCTCTCTCTCCGCTGAGGCGGCCCGTCCTCGACGCAGCACCGCCCTCCCGGGCCGAAGGGCTGCCGGGAGTGTCCGGGGGAATCGCCTGCGAGCCTGGCGGGCCCGCCGCACGAGACGTCTGAACGCCTTATGGTTTTGTTGCCGGGACCCGGCGGGAGGTTCGGGGCGGCGAAATGAACATTTTGTCAAAAATGGAAGTTCAGCAGCCGATTTCATGAAACTTTACGCAATTGCGCAAGTCCACTTACGCCATTACTTGCGCAATAGCTTATGGCGTAAGTGGACTTGCGCAATTGCGTAAAGTTCCGTGAAATCGGCTGCTGTATACACTAATCCGGTAACTAATATCTCCTCCCTGCATATCCGCCATAGCTGGGGGTTGATAGCTTGCACCGTTTTGAGATATGAATTGTTGAAATAATAACCTTTGAAATCTTGTAATGTGACACCTGTGACGACATCATGACGTCACAATTTTGTGCACAAATTGTTGAACAATATGTTGAACATCAAGTTCTTAAATGTGGCGAAGGAATCATACCAATATCTGTTGTAGTTTTCAAGATACAGCATTTTAAAACATCTCAGCTCCAAATTTGCGTAATTTGACGTACATTACGTAACCACCGTCCATGTAATGACGTCAACAATGGTATAGTCAAAAGGTCCACATGTGTGAAAACATTTCGTTCCGTAGAACTATGGTCAAATTCCCTACCACTTTGGCTCTATTTGCATTCAAAGTGCTAAACAAGTGTACATTTTCGAACCTCTTCCGGTTTGGACCGGAAGTAGGCGTCACACAGGGGTCATGACATCGTATGATTTGTTCAGTTCATTTAGACTTATCATGTTGTGAAAGAATTGTTCAAGTATCTATTACGGTTCTTGAGATATGAATTATAAAAATAATAACCTTTGAATTTGTGTAATTTGACACCTGTGACGATATCATGACGTCACAATGTTGTGCACAAATTGTTCAACAATTTGATAAACATCAAGTTCTTAAATGTGGCGAAAGAATCATGCAAATATCTGCTGTAGTTCTCAAGATACAGCATTTTAAAACAATTCAGCTCCAAATTTGCGTATTTTGACACCACATTACGTAACCACCGTCCATGTGATGACGTCACAAATGGTATAGTCAAAAAGTCTACATGTGTGGAAACATTTCGTTCCGTAGAAATATGGTCAAATTCACTACCACTTTGAATCTATTTGCATTCAAAACGCTTACAAAATGCACATTTTCGAACAACTTCCGGTTTGGACCGGAAGTAGGCGTCACACAGGGGTCATGACATCGTATGATTTGTTCAGTTCATTTAGACTTATCATGTTGTGAAAGAATTGTTCAAGTATCTATTACGGTTCTTGAGATATGAATTTTGGAAATAATAACCTTTGAATTTTTGTAATTTGACACCTGATGACGTCATGATTACGTCACACTTGATGCCATCGTGATACTATACATTCTGGTGAAAGTCTGCCGTAGGGCCTATGTCTGTATCTAATTTACTAACGATTCAGCTTGGTTTGATAGGCATTGTTGCTGGTAAGTGTAAAAACTGAGATTCTCAGTTTCGTTGAACTTTGACCTCCAATTGACCCCAGAAGGAAGGGTCAGATGAAAATGCCCACACAAAGAAAGTTGTAGCACAGAATGTCATCTGTAAACCTGCCAAATACGAAGATCCTGGGTCACGTGGTTTTCAAGACGGAAGCATTTTAAAATATGCATATTTGGTTTTTTTGGGGGGTGTAATTTGATACTTGATGACGTCACGATGACGTCACGCTTGATGCCATCATAATATTATACACGCTGGTGAAAGTCTGCCATAGGACCTATGCCTGTACTTAGTTACTTAAAGATTCAGCTTGGTTTGATGGGCATTGTTGCTCAATAAGTGCAAAAATTGCGATTTTCGTTTTCGTTGAACTTTGACCTCAGATTGACCCCAGAAGGAAGGGTCAGATGAAAATGCCCACACGAAGAAAATCGTAGGCCATGATCTTATCTATAAGCCTGTCAAATACGAAAATCATGGGTCACGTGGTTTTCCAGACGGAAGCATTTTAAAACATGCATATTTTGGTCATTTTTGGGTTGTAATTTGATACCTAATGACGTCACAATGACGTCACCCTTGTATGCACATCTTCACATTGGGGTTGATGTTCCTACAAAGTTTCAAGTTGATAGCTTGAACCGTTTTGAAAAAAAGCTCTGGAAACGTTTAAACAGAAAAAGAAGAAAAAGAAAAGGGAAAAAAAAAAGACAAAGAAATCGTACGAGAGCAATAGGTGATCGGGGCTGTTGGCCCGATCACCTAATTAATCTGTTTATCACAAGAAAATGTTCAGGCCCTATCTTTCAATCATTGCTTTCCTTCATTAGGTTTAAAGACACGATTGATTGGTAAACTTTTAAAATGGTACGCACAGCATTACAGAACTAAAGGTGCCTTTTAAAATTTCACTCATTAATAATTCAAAAACCTTTAAAATACATGCTGCTTTGATGCATGATTTTTTTGTAATGGTAGGCCTAGGCCTAAATAATTCATTTGCAAATTGTCAAAAAAAAAACTGTAGTTGCCAATTTCTCGCACAAAGGTACCCGAAAGAATTGAGAAGTTGATCATGGCTTCAGACCTTGTGTGCAAAACATATGAGACACGGGCTGAACAAAATCTGAAATGTTTTCCACCAAATCTGCACATTCCAATGCTAGATGGGTCATTTTAAAGAAAATAAATTATGATCGACTTCTCAACTCTTACCAATGGTACCATTTTATATGAAAAAGGAGAGAATTTACAAGTCTGACTTCTTCTACTGCCTCATAAATTATACCATGGAGGTAGGATTATACGAATACGAGATCGGCTGAAAAATGGCAAAGATTTGTTCAAATATGAATCGTAATTTCTTCCTGCCAAATTTTAGTTTTTCAATCAGATATGCACTTACTGACGGCTAACATTAGTTTATTAGTCATTTTTCAACTTAGCGTGATGTCCGACTTGTAATTTCTTACCCGTAATAAATCAACATGATCAACAGACATGACAGAGGGAGAAAAAAGAGTCATCGTCGCTGCATGGCCCAATTTCCGGACACGGTTTAAAATAATTGTTTTAAAATGTCCTTCGAAGATCTGTCCTTCGTCTTTCCTAATTTTGATGTGCCCCTGCTTCTGTCGGTCATTATCACTCAGAAATCTACAAAAGCAAACCTACCAAGGTCCAAACGACGAACGTTTTACGCTGTCAACTTGGAGCACATCGGTACGTTCACTTCAAGTGTAGGCTTATCGCACGCATACATCCGGCACTGAAATAAGTGGAACTATAGCCTCGCTTTGGTCCATCATGAATAAATATTAAGAAAGGCGTCAAGTCCGAAACAGGACGTAACGATATGATTGGTCGAAGTCACAGGGAGCCTTACGTTGTAATGAATATTCATTAGAAATCTTCTAGAGGATGTATTTGCGAGTCGTGTCGTCTGCTGGTACATGGAGGAAGGTTCCTCCATGGCTGGTACAAGGTCGTGTTGGATTGTTTACAAACCTGTTGTAAATAATACAACATTCTGACATATCGGTTGATAATTTACTGACATTCGCAGATGGTTGAGATGGTGAAAGAATCTGGGGGTACATGACATGGTTATAACATCACCTGAATTGAATCTTCAACAGGTAATCACTTAAAATTAGAAAAGATTACCATACGCGGACTTAGCCCCGCGAGCAGTGCTTCGGTTTTCGGAACCTTAGCCCTGTGTTCTGCTATACACCAAATCTGTGGCAAACTCACGCAAATGAAATTTGGCCCACGGCTCTGATATTTGCTCAATAGGTGCACTCACCCCAGTTTATAAATATTCCGAAGAGTACGCATCGATCCGATGTCTAGTTTCGGTGAAATCGTGGGGACAGTTTGAGACCTTTCTTGCCATCAAATTCACACTCTTTGACCAAAAATCAAATATGCGCATGCGCGAGGGCGGAGAGGTCAACATAATAGCGCCGTCTCGCGACGGCGTCGTCACGTACCAGCTGCACAGCGGCTGTTACATGAGAGAGCACATCGACTCTATCGCGCGGTACGTTCTACACCGGAGGTAGGTTGTAGCATGTAGGCCTACTACACGGTCACAACAAATTTTACCTCCGGGTTACCTCCGACCTCCGGGTTTCAACGATACCCGTGTACCCTCTCCATCCCGTCCGAGCCCTCTCCATCCCCTGCCTCTGGCTCGGGAGGTCTCGCTGCTCGCTGTCACCCTCTCTCGCCCCCGCCCCGGTGGCGATAAACAATCGTGGCGGATCTGCATTGGCCAATACATTTCTTCGATCTAGCTAGCAAGCAGCATATAGTCGAGTCGCGTCAAAGTACCATCCACCCTAAATTTATGTTACTGCACCAAGTCCAGTGCCACCACTTTAGAGGGCGCCGTCCGCGGCCGCAGCGCCCGGACCGGCACGGGCGGCGGGAAGCGCCCGCCCCATTGTGTGAGACACACATGAAATGTGTGTACTGTTTGCATGTACATCTACAAATCGCAAATCAAAATACTGATTCGAGGGATCGTTTGTTGCATATCTCATCGCTCTGCTCAGCTCGCCCGTCTATCACGGGGCGTCTTGCTCGCCCCAGCCTCTGTGTCAATCTGGACTCATCCAGGCGAAGGGACTCTGGTACTTCACAGAGTTAATGGGAGCCCAGCAATTTATCGATTTTTCCCCGGGGCGCGTTCACCGTCAATGGAGAGGGTCCACCCTCCACCACTCTAGAGGTGCATATCTCATCGCTCTGCTCAGCTCGCCCGTCTCCCACGGGGAGCGTGCGGCGGCCCCTTGCCCTCTCAGCTCGCCCGTCTCCCACGGCAAGCGCGCAGCGGCCCTTGCCCGCCTCAGCTCGCCCGTCTCTCACGGCGAGCGTGCAGCGGCCCTCGCCCGCTCAGCTCGCCCGTCTCTCGCGGGGCCTCTTGCTCGCCCAGGCCTCTCCATCCCGTCCGAGCCCTCTCCGTCCCCTGCCTCCGGCTCGGGAGGTCTCGCTGCTCGCTATCACCCTCTCTCGCCCCCGACCCGTTTGGGATAAACAATCGTGGCGCATCTGCATTGGCCAATATATTTCTCGAATCTGGTCTCGGGACCTGCAAGCCCCCTATATATAGTCGCGTCAAAGCACCATCCACCCTAAATTTCTGTTACTGCACCCCGTCAATGGAGAGGGTCCACCCTCCACCACTAGACTCTAGAGGTGCATATCTCATCGCTCTGCTCAGCTCGCCCGTCTCTCACGGGGCCTCGTGCTCGCCCCACCCTCTCCATCCCGTCCGAGCCCTCTCCATCCCCTGCCTCTGGCTCGGGAGGTCTCGCTGCTCGCTATCACCCTCTCCCGCCCCCGCCCCGGTGGCGATAAACAATCGTGGCGGATCTGCATTGGCCAATATATTTCTTCGATCTAGCTAGCAAGCAGCATATAGTCGAGTACCATCCACCCTAAATTGATGTTACTGCACCAAGTCCAGTGCCACCACACATGTGAGACACACATGAAATGTGTGTACTGTTTGAGTGTACATTTACAAATCGCAAATCAAAATACTGATTCGAGGGATCGTTTGTTGCATATCTCATCGCTCTGCTCAGCTCGCCCGTCTATCACGGGGCGTCTTGCTAGCCCCAGCCTCTGTGTCAATCTGGAGGGGACTCTGGTACTGCACAGAGTTAATGGGAGCCCAGCAATTTATCGATTTTTCCCCGGGGCGCGTTCACCGGCCCCGCCCCGCTCAGCTCGCTC
>JBBELK010000329.1:705000-710000 GCA_037783545.1 Henricia sp. BOLD:AAB3569
TCCCCTCCGGCCCCTCGCACCGACTGCGCAACGGGCCCTGGTCCCCTGCCCCTCTCCCACCGGTGCGTGCGGGACTCACGGGTAGTGATCGTTAGCAAATTTCTCGCCCAGTTACGCTAACCCGCCGCCTGCAGCACGGTCCGTGTGCTGCCGGTTCCGGCGATCTCGCGCCGCGGCCCGTTGAACGGGCCGGGGCGATTGCTGTTCCAACAACCGACACTCAGGCGGACGCGGCCCGGACCGCGGGGGGCCCGGGCCGCCATGTGCGTTCGAAAGGCCGATGATCACTGCGTTCTGCAATTCACACTGATTCTCGCAGCTGGCTGCGTTCTTCATCGGCGCACGAGCCGAGTGATCCACCGCCGAGAATTGTTTCACTCGTTATGTTCTCCAACTCCCACATTTTTGTCTGTTTGTGGCCTCGCAATCCGTCAATTCCTGCCTCCGGGTCGCCGGCCGGGCGACCGCGGAGGAATATATCGATCGCACAACCCCACCGCGGAAGCCGGGCACCGACTTTCGGCACGGAGATGCGGGAGCGCCCCTATTCTCCCCGGTTTACACTCCGGCCGAATCGGTTGACCCATTTCAGGCAGCCCCCGGCGTCCCGGGCGCCCTCGCCCAACATTCGACCACGGCTCGACGGGGAAGAAGCTTCCCCCCTCCCCGCGGAACGCGCGCCGATGGGGCGGGCGTTGACCGCTCCCGCTGACACCTCGGAGACGGCACGTTTCTTTCGGGCGCGCTCCGACTCCCCCGACCGGGGGAGGGCGCACCCGCGGTCCGAATTCTCTGACACTCTCTCTCGAGACTTGTCCGATAATGATCCTTCCGCAGGTTCACCTACGGAAACCTTGTTACGACTTTTACTTCCTCTAAATGATCAAGTTCGATCGTCTTCCGGGCGCACGAGCGAGGCGCCTGGGGCGCCCCGCCGCGGCCCGTCCGAGGATCTCACTAAACCATTCAATCGGTAGTAGCGACGGGCGGTGTGTACAAAGGGCAGGGACGTAATCAACGCGAGCTGATGACTCGCGCTTACTGGGAATTCCTCGTTTAAGGGAGACAATTGCAACTCCCTATCCCAAGCACGAAGGGGGTTCAGCGGATTGCCCAGACCTTCCGGCCAAGGGCGGCCAGACCCGCTGATCCCTTCAGTGTAGCGCGCGTGCGGCCCCGAACATCTAAGGGCATCACAGACCTGTTATTGCTCAATCTCGCGTGGCTGAACGCCACTTGTCCCTCTAAGAAGTCAGCGCCCGGCGCGGCGGCCGGCGCGACTATTTAGCAAGCCAGAGTCTCGTTCGTTATCGGAATTAACCAGACAAATCGCTCCACCAACTAAGAACGGCCATGCACCACCACCCACAGAATCAAGAAAGAGCTCTCAATCTGTCAATCCTCACTGTGTCCGGGCCGGGTGAGTTTCCCCGTGTTGAGTCAAATTAAGCCGCAGGCTCCACTCCTGGTGGTGCCCTTCCGTCAATTCCTTTAAGTTTCAGCTTTGCAACCATACTTCCCCCGGAACCCAAAGACTTTGGTTTCCCGCAGACTGCCCGCCGCGTCATTGGAGTAACGCCGGCGGATCGCCAGTCGGCATCGTTTATGGTTAGAACTAGGGCGGTATCTGATCGCCTTCGAACCTCTAACTTTCGTTCTTGATTAATGAAAACATTCTTGGCAAATGCTTTCGCAGTCGGTCGTCTTGCGGCGATCCAAGAATTTCACCTCTCACACCGCAATACGAATGCCCCCGTCAGTCCCTCTCAATCATTACCTCGAGTTCCGAAAACCAACGCAATAGAACCGAGGTCCTATTCCATTATTCCATGCTCTGCTGTCCAGGCGCGGCGGCCTGCTTTGAACACTCCAATTTTTTCAAAGTAAACGTTTCGGCCGCGCCCGGCACTCAGTCAAGAGAACCGGACGGCAGACCGAGAGGAAGGCCAGGCACGGCAGTGGCGCGCCTTGCGGCGGACCGCCGACCTGCAGCCCAAGATCCAACTACGAGCTTTTTAACTGCAGCAATTTTAATATACGCTATTGGAGCTGGAATTACCGCGGCTGCTGGCACCAGACTTGCCCTCCAATAGATCCTCGTTAAAGGATTTAAAGTGTACTCATTCCAATTACAGGGCCTCGAAAGAGTCCTGTATTGCTATTTTTCGTCACTACCTCCCCGTGTCGGGAGTGGGTAATTTGCGCGCCTGCTGCCTTCCTTGGATGTGGTAGCCGTTTCTCAAGCTCCCTCTCCGGAATCGAACCCTGATTCTCCGTTACCCGTTACGACCATGGTAGGCGCATAACGTACCATCGAAAGTTGATAGGGCAGACATTCGAAGGATCCGTCGCCGGTGCCAGGACCGTGCGATCGGCCAGGTTATCCAGAGTTCACCAACGCCGCCGGGACGGGCCCGGGTTGGTCTTGTTCCTAATAAAAGCACGCCTCCCGCAAGGTCGGCGCTTGTTGGCATGTATTAGCTCTAGAATTACCACAGTTATCCATGTAGGGCTGTGCACTCCAAGGAACCATAACTGATTTAATGAGCCATCCGCAGTTTCGCTTATAAAAGCTTGTACTTAGACATGCATGGCTTAATCTTTGAGACAAGCATATGACTACTGGCAGGATCAACCAGGTAGCCCTCTCGGGGCTGCGGCCCGTTCCCCTCCTCTCGACCTCTCTCTCTGCGAGGGGTGGGCCCAGCGGACGCGTTCCCCGCCCGGGAACGCCGGTGTCCGTCTCCCTTACCGCCGGCCGCTCTCGTCCCGCTCCCGCCGGCCTCGGATCTCTCTCTCTCGCTTGTGCGCTCGCCCGGCGGCTCCGTCCCGCTCTCGCAAATGGCCGGTCGGACGGCGTCTATCGCTGCCTCCCTCCGTTCTCCATCCGGAGGGGGAGAGATTTTGCAACCTCTCCCCTTCCTTTTTTCTGTCCGTCTCTCTCTCTCTCCGCCGAGGCGGCCCGTCCTCGACGCAGCACCGCCCTCCCGGGCCGAAGGGCTGCCGGGAGTGTCCGGGGGAATCGCCTGCGAGCCTGGCGGGCCCGCCGCACGAGACGTCTGAACGCCTTATGGTTTTGTTGCCGGGACCCGGCGGGAGGTTCGGGGCGGCGGAAACGAACCGCCGGCCCTCGCGCACCCGCCCTACTCTGCCGGGCCACTCCGACCGCGCTTGCGCCTTCCTCTGCTCATCTCGCCCGTCTCTCACGGCGAGCGTGCAGCGGCCCTTGCCCGCTCAGCTCGCCCGTCTCTCACGGCGAGCGTGCAGCGGCCCATGCCCGCTCAGCTCGCCCGGCACTCACGGGGTCGTCTCGCTCGCCCCAGCCTCTCCATCCCGTCCGAGCCCTCCCCATCCCCGGCCCTTGCCCGCTCGGCTCTCACGGGGAGTCTCGCTCGCCCCAGCCTCTCCCACCCCTTCCGAGCCCTCTCCATCCCCGGCCCTTGCCCGCTCAGCTCGCCCGTCTCTCACGGGAGGCGTGCAGCGACCCTTGCCCGCTCAGCTCGACCGGCTCTCACGGGGGCGTCTCGCTCGCCCCAGCCTCTCCCCACCCCCGGCCCGAGCCCTCTCCGTCCCCGGCCCTTGCCCGCTCAGCTCGCCCGTCTCTCACGGCGGGGGTGCACCGGCCCTTGCCCGATCAGCTCGCCCGTCTCTCACGGCGAGCGTGCAGCGGCCCTTGCCCGCTCAGCTCGCCCGTCTCTCACGGCAGGCCTGCAGCGAGCCTTGCCCGTCCGAGCCCTCTCCATCCCCGGCCCTTGCCCGCCGGGCTCGCCCGTCTCTCACGGGGCGTCGTGCTCGCCCCACCCTCTCCATCCCGTCCGATCCCTCTCCCTCCCCGGCCTCCGGCTCGGCAGGTCTCGCTTGCTCGCTCGCTACCCGCCTCCTCTCGCCCCCCGCGACGGTGGGGATACAAAATCCTGGCGCATCTGCATTGGCCAATACATTTCTCGAATCTGGTCTCGGGACCTGCAAGCCCCCTATATATAGTCGCGTCAAAGTACCATCCACCCTAAATTGCTGTTACTGCACCATGTCAATGGAGAGGGTCCACCTCCACCACTCTAGAGGTGCATATCTCATCGCTCTGCTCAGCTCGCCCGTCTCCCACGGGGAGCGTGCGGCGGCCCCTTGCCCGCTCAGCTCGCCCGTCTCCCACGGCAAGCGCTCAGCGGCCCTTGCCCGCCTCAGCTCGCACGTCTCTCAAGGCGAGCGTGCAGCGGCCCTCGCCCGCTCAGCTCGCCCGTCTCTCGCGGGGCGTCTTGCTCGCCAGGGCCTCTCCATCCCGTCCGAGCCCCCTCCGTCCCCGGCCTCCGGCTCGGGAGGTCTCTCTGCTCGCTACCACCCTCTCTCGCCCCCGCCCCGGTGGGGATAAACAATCGTGGCCCATCTGCATTGGCCAATACATTTCACGAATCTGGTCTCGGGACCTGCAAGCCCCCTATATATAGTCGCGTCAAAGTACCATCCACCCTAAATTTCTGTTACTGCACCCCGTCGATGGAGAGGGTCCACCCTCCACCACTCTAGAGGTGCATATCTCATCGCTCTGCTCAGCTCGCCCGTCTCCCACGGGGAGCGTGCGGCGGCCCCTTGCCCGCTCAGCTCGCCCGTCTCCCACGGCAAGCGCGCAGCGGCCCTTGCCCGCCTCAGCTCGCCCGTCACTCAAGGCGAGCGTGCAGCGGCCCTCGCCCGCTCAGCTCGCCCGTCTCTCACGGGGCCTCGTGCTCGCCCAGGCCTCTCCATCCCGTCCGAGCCCCCTCCGTCCCCGGCCTCCGGCTCGGGAGGTCTCGCTGCTCGCTACCACCCTATCTCGCCCCCGCCCCGGTGGGGATTAACAATCGTGGCGCATCTGCATTGGCCAATATATTTCTCGAATCTGGTCTCGGGACCAGCAAGCCCCCTATATATAGTCGCGTCAAAGTACCATCCACCCTAAATTGCTGTTACTGCACCCAGTCGACGGAGAGCGTCCACCTCCACCACTCTAGAGGTGCATATCACAT
>JBBELK010000329.1:715000-717500 GCA_037783545.1 Henricia sp. BOLD:AAB3569
GCTTCGACGCGCACCGCGGCGGCCCTCCTACTCGTCGGGGCCTACCGCCCGGGGGGCGGTCCACCGCTCTCTGCCCCGACGGCCGGGTATGGGCGGCACGCTCAGCGCCATCCATTTTCAGGGCTAGTTGATTCGGCAGGTGAGTTGTTACACACTCCTTAGCGGATTCCGACTTCCATGGCCACCGTCCTGCTGTCTGTATCGACCAACGCCTTTTATGGGCTCTGATGAGCGTCGACCCGCAATGAGGCGCCGTAACCCGGCGTTCGGTTCATCCCGCAGCGCCAGTCCTGCTTACCAAGAATGGCCCACTGAGCGCTCCCGTACATTCTCCGAGCCTGGCCCCGAGCCGGCGGGTCGGGCCTCGCACCAATTTAAAGTTTGAGAATAGGTTGAGGTCGTTTCGGCCCCAAGGCCTCTAATCATTCGCTTTACCGGATGCAACTGTACCTGAATTTCCTCGGGCGCCAGCTATCCTGAGGGAAACTTCGGAGGGAACCAGCTACTAGACGGTTCGATTAGTCTTTCGCCCCTATACCCGAGTCGGACGATCGATTTGCACGTCAGAATCGCTGCGGACCTCCACCAGAGTTTCCTCTGGCTTCGTCCTGCTCGGGCATAGTTCACCATCTTTCGGGTCCTATCGTGTCCGCTCTTCCTCCGCCGCAGCCGCAATGGACTGAGCGGCGGGGCGGCGGTGCGCCGGCCGCCACGCGGCCGGATCCCGCCTCGGTCGGATCCCGCTGCCGACCTTCACTCTCGTTCCGCCTCGGGGCCTCGACCTGCGGCCCCCCGACTCGCGGTCCCGATAGACTCCTTGGTCCGTGTTTCAAGACGGGTCGGCAAGGCTCGCCACAATCGCCCGCGGACCCGGGGCGCCCTCGCGAGGTCCCGCACCGGCGCGAACCGGGGACCGCCCTCCGCCGCCACCGGGAACGGTCGCGGCGGCCGGGGTCCGAAACCGGTCGGCCGGGGGTCCCCGCCCCCCTTGCTAGCACTCCGCCCCCGCGCTCGGCGGGAGCGGAGGCGGGCAGGCGCGGCCCGTCGTCCCTTCCTCGGTCGGGCCGCCGGCGCAACCACGGAGGGTCTCGTAGGCTCTCCGACCGGTCCTCCCCGTCGGGGGGACCGGCTTGGTCGGAGCGACCCCAACCCCCCGGCCTCTGCCGGCGTCCTCGTTCCCAACCGGTCGCGGGCGCCGCGCCCGGGAGAAGTGCACGCGGCCGAACGCGGAGGCGCCCCCGGAGTCCGCCCCCGACCCCGCCTCCCCGCACCGAGGTGGGGGGCTTGGAGAAGGGGTGCGGTCCCGCGGCGGGCACCGCGCCGGCACGCGCTGAATCTCCCGGGCCCGATCTGCGCGGCCCTCCCGTTTGCTTCTCGACGGCTTCACGTACTCTTGAACTCTCTCTTCAGAGTGCTTTTCAACTTTCCCTCACGGTACTTGTGCTCTATCGGTCTCGTGCCGGTATTTAGCCTTGGATGGAGTTTACCACCCGCCTTTGGGCTGCGCTACAGAACAACCCGACTCCTGGAAGCCTTGGTTCCGCGACCGGACGGCGCCCGCAGGGGCCTGACACCCGCCGTGGGACGGAAGAGGCCTCGATCAGAAGGACCTCGGCGCCGCCGCGGACGCGGGAACGGACTTCCTTACGCCACATTTCCCGCGGGGACTCGCGCCCCCGGGGATTCGGCGATGGGCTCTTCCCGCTTCGCTCGCCGCTACTGAGGGAATCCTTGTTAGTTTCTTTTCCTCCGCTTAGTGATATGCTTAAATCCAGCGGGTAGTCGCGCCCGACCTGAGGTCGAAACAACAACGTTTTCTCGGTTTTAATTTCTCTCCCTTCCGGCGGGCGGCTCCCCGGCCGGGCGGCCAAGGGGGGAGCTCGCCCTCAATCGACCCGTCCGCGCGGGCCGCCTTCTTCCTTCTGGATCTCTCCCGGATCCCGCACGGCCGCCCTGCTGCGGTCTCTTCGCTCGCTCTCGGCGGGCGGAGCAACGACGGCCATAGTCGAACGCCGGCGGTTAACGAGACGGGCCAGAGGGGGGAAGGATCGCCGCCGAAGGGGGGGTCCGGCCAAACTCGGACCGGTCCGCACCACGCTACGACGGATCGCCACCTCGATCCCCTCCGGCCCCTCGCACCGACTGCGCAACGGGCCCTGGTCCCCTGCCCCTCTCCCACCGGTGCGTGCGGGACTCACGGGTAGTGATCGTTAGCAAATTTCTCGCCCAGTTACGCTAACCCGCCGCCTGCAGCACGGTCCGTGTGCTGCCGGTTCCGGCGATCTCGCGCCGCGGCCCGTTGAACGGGCCGGGGCGATTGCTGTTCCAACAACCGACACTCAGGCGGACGCGGCCCGGACCGCGGGGGGCCCGGGCCGCCATGTGCGTTCGAAAGGCCGATGATCACTGCGTTCTGCAATTCACACTGATTCTCGCAGCTGGCTGCGTTCTTCATCGGCGCACGAGCCGAGTGATCCACCGCCGAGAATTGTTTCACTCG
>JBBELK010000329.1:720000-722500 GCA_037783545.1 Henricia sp. BOLD:AAB3569
CTCCATCCGGAGGGGGAGAGATTTTGCAACCTCTCCCCTTCCTTTTTTCTGTCCGTCTCTCTCTCTCTCCGCCGAGGCGGCCCGTCCTCGACGCAGCACCGCCCTCCCGGGCCGAAGGGCTGCCGGGAGTGTCCGGGGGAATCGCCTGCGAGCCTGGCGGGCCCGCCGCACGAGACGTCTGAACGCCTTATGGTTTTGTTGCCGGGACCCGGCGGGAGGTTCGGGGCGGCGGAAACGAACCGCCGGCCCTCGCGCACCCGCCCTACTCTGCCGGGCCACTCCGACCGCGCTTGCGCCTTCCTCTGCTCATCTCGCCCGTCTCTCACGGCGAGCGTGCAGCGGCCCTTGCCCGCTCAGCTCGCCCGTCTCTCACGGCGAGCGTGCAGCGGCCCATGCCCGCTCAGCTCGCCCGGCACTCACGGGGTCGTCTCGCTCGCCCCAGCCTCTCCATCCCGTCCGAGCCCTCCCCATCCCCGGCCCTTGCCCGCTCGGCTCTCACGGGGAGTCTCGCTCGCCCCAGCCTCTCCCACCCCTTCCGAGCCCTCTCCATCCCCGGCCCTTGCCCGCTCAGCTCGCCCGTCTCTCACGGGAGGCGTGCAGCGACCCTTGCCCGCTCAGCTCGACCGGCTCTCACGGGGGCGTCTCGCTCGCCCCAGCCTCTCCCCACCCCCGGCCCGAGCCCTCTCCGTCCCCGGCCCTTGCCCGCTCAGCTCGCCCGTCTCTCACGGCGGGGGTGCACCGGCCCTTGCCCGATCAGCTCGCCCGTCTCTCACGGCGAGCGTGCAGCGGCCCTTGCCCGCTCAGCTCGCCCGTCTCTCACGGCAGGCCTGCAGCGAGCCTTGCCCGTCCGAGCCCTCTCCATCCCCGGCCCTTGCCCGCCGGGCTCGCCCGTCTCTCACGGGGCGTCGTGCTCGCCCCACCCTCTCCATCCCGTCCGATCCCTCTCCCTCCCCGGCCTCCGGCTCGGCAGGTCTCGCTTGCTCGCTCGCTACCCGCCTCCTCTCGCCCCCCGCGACGGTGGGGATACAAAATCCTGGCGCATCTGCATTGGCCAATACATTTCTCGAATCTGGTCTCGGGACCTGCAAGCCCCCTATATATAGTCGCGTCAAAGTACCATCCACCCTAAATTGCTGTTACTGCACCATGTCAATGGAGAGGGTCCACCTCCACCACTCTAGAGGTGCATATCTCATCGCTCTGCTCAGCTCGCCCGTCTCTCACGGGGAGCGTGCGGCGGCCCCTTGCCCGCTCAGCTCGCCCGTCTCCCACGGCAAGCGCTCAGCGGCCCTTGCCCGCCTCAGCTCGCACGTCTCTCAAGGCGAGCGTGCAGCGGCCCTCGCCCGCTCAGCTCGCCCGTCTCTCGCGGGGCGTCTTGCTCGCCAGGGCCTCTCCATCCCGTCCGAGCCCCCTCCGTCCCCGGCCTCCGGCTCGGGAGGTCTCTCTGCTCGCTACCACCCTCTCTCGCCCCCGCCCCGGTGGGGATAAACAATCGTGGCCCATCTGCATTGGCCAATACATTTCACGAATCTGGTCTCGGGACCTGCAAGCCCCCTATATATAGTCGCGTCAAAGTACCATCCACCCTAAATTTCTGTTACTGCACCCCGTCGATGGAGAGGGTCCACCCTCCACCACTCTAGAGGTGCATATCTCATCGCTCTGCTCAGCTCGCCCGTCTCCCACGGGGAGCGTGCGGCGGCCCCTTGCCCGCTCAGCTCGCCCGTCTCCCACGGCAAGCGCGCAGCGGCCCTTGCCCGCCTCAGCTCGCCCGTCACTCAAGGCGAGCGTGCAGCGGCCCTCGCCCGCTCAGCTCGCCCGTCTCTCACGGGGCCTCGTGCTCGCCCAGGCCTCTCCATCCCGTCCGAGCCCCCTCCGTCCCCGGCCTCCGGCTCGGGAGGTCTCGCTGCTCGCTACCACCCTATCTCGCCCCCGCCCCGGTGGGGATTAACAATCGTGGCGCATCTGCATTGGCCAATATATTTCTCGAATCTGGTCTCGGGACCAGCAAGCCCCCTATATATAGTCGCGTCAAAGTACCATCCACCCTAAATTGCTGTTACTGCACCCAGTCGACGGAGAGCGTCCACCTCCACCACTCTAGAGGTGCATATCACATCGCTCTCCTCAGCCCGCCCGTCTCTCACGGCGAGAGTGCGGCGGCCCCTTGCCCTCTCAGCTCGCCCGTCTCCCACGGCAAGCGCGCAGCGGCCCTTGCCCGCCTCAGCTCGCCCGTCTCTCACGGCGAGCGTGCAGCGGCCCTCGCCCGCTCAGCTCGCCCGTCTCTCTCTCGCGGGGCCTCTTGCTCGCCCAGGCCTCTCCATCCCGTCCGAGCCCTCTCCGTCCCCTGCCTCCGGCTCGGGAGGTCTCGCTGCTCGCTATCACCCTCTCTCGCCCCCGACCCGTTTGGGATAAACAATCGTGGCGCATCTGCATTGGCCAATATATTTCTCGAATCTGGTCTCGGGACCTGCAAGCCCCCTATATATAGTCGCGTCAA
>JBBELK010000329.1:727500-735000 GCA_037783545.1 Henricia sp. BOLD:AAB3569
GAATAGGTTGAGGTCGTTTCGGCCCCAAGGCCTCTAATCATTCGCTTTACCGGATGCAACTGTACCTGAATTTCCTCGGGCGCCAGCTATCCTGAGGGAAACTTCGGAGGGAACCAGCTACTAGACGGTTCGATTAGTCTTTCGCCCCTATACCCGAGTCGGACGATCGATTTGCACGTCAGAATCGCTGCGGACCTCCACCAGAGTTTCCTCTGGCTTCGTCCTGCTCGGGCATAGTTCACCATCTTTCGGGTCCTATCGTGTCCGCTCTTCCTCCGCCGCAGCCGCAATGGACTGAGCGGCGGGGCGGCGGTGCGCCGGCCGCCACGCGGCCGGATCCCGCCTCGGTCGGATCCCGCTGCCGACCTTCACTCTCGTTCCGCCTCGGGGCCTCGACCTGCGGCCCCCCGACTCGCGGTCCCGATAGACTCCTTGGTCCGTGTTTCAAGACGGGTCGGCAAGGCTCGCCACAATCGCCCGCGGACCCGGGGCGCCCTCGCGAGGTCCCGCACCGGCGCGAACCGGGGACCGCCCTCCGCCGCCACCGGGAACGGTCGCGGCGGCCGGGGTCCGAAACCGGTCGGCCGGGGGTCCCCGCCCCCCTTGCTAGCACTCCGCCCCCGCGCTCGGCGGGAGCGGAGGCGGGCAGGCGCGGCCCGTCGTCCCTTCCTCGGTCGGGCCGCCGGCGCAACCACGGAGGGTCTCGTAGGCTCTCCGACCGGTCCTCCCCGTCGGGGGGACCGGCTTGGTCGGAGCGACCCCAACCCCCCGGCCTCTGCCGGCGTCCTCGTTCCCAACCGGTCGCGGGCGCCGCGCCCGGGAGAAGTGCACGCGGCCGAACGCGGAGGCGCCCCCGGAGTCCGCCCCCGACCCCGCCTCCCCGCACCGAGGTGGGGGGCTTGGAGAAGGGGTGCGGTCCCGCGGCGGGCACCGCGCCGGCACGCGCTGAATCTCCCGGGCCCGATCTGCGCGGCCCTCCCGTTTGCTTCTCGACGGCTTCACGTACTCTTGAACTCTCTCTTCAGAGTGCTTTTCAACTTTCCCTCACGGTACTTGTGCTCTATCGGTCTCGTGCCGGTATTTAGCCTTGGATGGAGTTTACCACCCGCCTTTGGGCTGCGCTACAGAACAACCCGACTCCTGGAAGCCTTGGTTCCGCGACCGGACGGCGCCCGCAGGGGCCTGACACCCGCCGTGGGACGGAAGAGGCCTCGATCAGAAGGACCTCGGCGCCGCCGCGGACGCGGGAACGGACTTCCTTACGCCACATTTCCCGCGGGGACTCGCGCCCCCGGGGATTCGGCGATGGGCTCTTCCCGCTTCGCTCGCCGCTACTGAGGGAATCCTTGTTAGTTTCTTTTCCTCCGCTTAGTGATATGCTTAAATCCAGCGGGTAGTCGCGCCCGACCTGAGGTCGAAACAACAACGTTTTCTCGGTTTTAATTTCTCTCCCTTCCGGCGGGCGGCTCCCCGGCCGGGCGGCCAAGGGGGGAGCTCGCCCTCAATCGACCCGTCCGCGCGGGCCGCCTTCTTCCTTCTGGATCTCTCCCGGATCCCGCACGGCCGCCCTGCTGCGGTCTCTTCGCTCGCTCTCGGCGGGCGGAGCAACGACGGCCATAGTCGAACGCCGGCGGTTAACGAGACGGGCCAGAGGGGGGAAGGATCGCCGCCGAAGGGGGGGTCCGGCCAAACTCGGACCGGTCCGCACCACGCTACGACGGATCGCCACCTCGATCCCCTCCGGCCCCTCGCACCGACTGCGCAACGGGCCCTGGTCCCCTGCCCCTCTCCCACCGGTGCGTGCGGGACTCACGGGTAGTGATCGTTAGCAAATTTCTCGCCCAGTTACGCTAACCCGCCGCCTGCAGCACGGTCCGTGTGCTGCCGGTTCCGGCGATCTCGCGCCGCGGCCCGTTGAACGGGCCGGGGCGATTGCTGTTCCAACAACCGACACTCAGGCGGACGCGGCCCGGACCGCGGGGGGCCCGGGCCGCCATGTGCGTTCGAAAGGCCGATGATCACTGCGTTCTGCAATTCACACTGATTCTCGCAGCTGGCTGCGTTCTTCATCGGCGCACGAGCCGAGTGATCCACCGCCGAGAATTGTTTCACTCGTTATGTTCTCCAACTCCCACATTTTTGTCTGTTTGTGGCCTCGCAATCCGTCAATTCCTGCCTCCGGGTCGCCGGCCGGGCGACCGCGGAGGAATATATCGATCGCACAACCCCACCGCGGAAGCCGGGCACCGACTTTCGGCACGGAGATGCGGGAGCGCCCCTATTCTCCCCGGTTTACACTCCGGCCGAATCGGTTGACCCATTTCAGGCAGCCCCCGGCGTCCCGGGCGCCCTCGCCCAACATTCGACCACGGCTCGACGGGGAAGAAGCTTCCCCCCTCCCCGCGGAACGCGCGCCGATGGGGCGGGCGTTGACCGCTCCCGCTGACACCTCGGAGACGGCACGTTTCTTTCGGGCGCGCTCCGACTCCCCCGACCGGGGGAGGGCGCACCCGCGGTCCGAATTCTCTGACACTCTCTCTCGAGACTTGTCCGATAATGATCCTTCCGCAGGTTCACCTACGGAAACCTTGTTACGACTTTTACTTCCTCTAAATGATCAAGTTCGATCGTCTTCCGGGCGCACGAGCGAGGCGCCTGGGGCGCCCCGCCGCGGCCCGTCCGAGGATCTCACTAAACCATTCAATCGGTAGTAGCGACGGGCGGTGTGTACAAAGGGCAGGGACGTAATCAACGCGAGCTGATGACTCGCGCTTACTGGGAATTCCTCGTTTAAGGGAGACAATTGCAACTCCCTATCCCAAGCACGAAGGGGGTTCAGCGGATTGCCCAGACCTTCCGGCCAAGGGCGGCCAGACCCGCTGATCCCTTCAGTGTAGCGCGCGTGCGGCCCCGAACATCTAAGGGCATCACAGACCTGTTATTGCTCAATCTCGCGTGGCTGAACGCCACTTGTCCCTCTAAGAAGTCAGCGCCCGGCGCGGCGGCCGGCGCGACTATTTAGCAAGCCAGAGTCTCGTTCGTTATCGGAATTAACCAGACAAATCGCTCCACCAACTAAGAACGGCCATGCACCACCACCCACAGAATCAAGAAAGAGCTCTCAATCTGTCAATCCTCACTGTGTCCGGGCCGGGTGAGTTTCCCCGTGTTGAGTCAAATTAAGCCGCAGGCTCCACTCCTGGTGGTGCCCTTCCGTCAATTCCTTTAAGTTTCAGCTTTGCAACCATACTTCCCCCGGAACCCAAAGACTTTGGTTTCCCGCAGACTGCCCGCCGCGTCATTGGAGTAACGCCGGCGGATCGCCAGTCGGCATCGTTTATGGTTAGAACTAGGGCGGTATCTGATCGCCTTCGAACCTCTAACTTTCGTTCTTGATTAATGAAAACATTCTTGGCAAATGCTTTCGCAGTCGGTCGTCTTGCGGCGATCCAAGAATTTCACCTCTCACACCGCAATACGAATGCCCCCGTCAGTCCCTCTCAATCATTACCTCGAGTTCCGAAAACCAACGCAATAGAACCGAGGTCCTATTCCATTATTCCATGCTCTGCTGTCCAGGCGCGGCGGCCTGCTTTGAACACTCCAATTTTTTCAAAGTAAACGTTTCGGCCGCGCCCGGCACTCAGTCAAGAGAACCGGACGGCAGACCGAGAGGAAGGCCAGGCACGGCAGTGGCGCGCCTTGCGGCGGACCGCCGACCTGCAGCCCAAGATCCAACTACGAGCTTTTTAACTGCAGCAATTTTAATATACGCTATTGGAGCTGGAATTACCGCGGCTGCTGGCACCAGACTTGCCCTCCAATAGATCCTCGTTAAAGGATTTAAAGTGTACTCATTCCAATTACAGGGCCTCGAAAGAGTCCTGTATTGCTATTTTTCGTCACTACCTCCCCGTGTCGGGAGTGGGTAATTTGCGCGCCTGCTGCCTTCCTTGGATGTGGTAGCCGTTTCTCAAGCTCCCTCTCCGGAATCGAACCCTGATTCTCCGTTACCCGTTACGACCATGGTAGGCGCATAACGTACCATCGAAAGTTGATAGGGCAGACATTCGAAGGATCCGTCGCCGGTGCCAGGACCGTGCGATCGGCCAGGTTATCCAGAGTTCACCAACGCCGCCGGGACGGGCCCGGGTTGGTCTTGTTCCTAATAAAAGCACGCCTCCCGCAAGGTCGGCGCTTGTTGGCATGTATTAGCTCTAGAATTACCACAGTTATCCATGTAGGGCTGTGCACTCCAAGGAACCATAACTGATTTAATGAGCCATCCGCAGTTTCGCTTATAAAAGCTTGTACTTAGACATGCATGGCTTAATCTTTGAGACAAGCATATGACTACTGGCAGGATCAACCAGGTAGCCCTCTCGGGGCTGCGGCCCGTTCCCCTCCTCTCGACCTCTCTCTCTGCGAGGGGTGGGCCCAGCGGACGCGTTCCCCGCCCGGGAACGCCGGTGTCCGTCTCCCTTACCGCCGGCCGCTCTCGTCCCGCTCCCGCCGGCCTCGGATCTCTCTCTCTCGCTTGTGCGCTCGCCCGGCGGCTCCGTCCCGCTCTCGCAAATGGCCGGTCGGACGGCGTCTATCGCTGCCTCCCTCCGTTCTCCATCCGGAGGGGGAGAGATTTTGCAACCTCTCCCCTTCCTTTTTTCTGTCCGTCTCTCTCTCTCTCCGCCGAGGCGGCCCGTCCTCGACGCAGCACCGCCCTCCCGGGCCGAAGGGCTGCCGGGAGTGTCCGGGGGAATCGCCTGCGAGCCTGGCGGGCCCGCCGCACGAGACGTCTGAACGCCTTATGGTTTTGTTGCCGGGACCCGGCGGGAGGTTCGGGGCGGCGGAAACGAACCGCCGGCCCTCGCGCACCCGCCCTACTCTGCCGGGCCACTCCGACCGCGCTTGCGCCTTCCTCTGCTCATCTCGCCCGTCTCTCACGGCGAGCGTGCAGCGGCCCTTGCCCGCTCAGCTCGCCCGTCTCTCACGGCGAGCGTGCAGCGGCCCATGCCCGCTCAGCTCGCCCGGCACTCACGGGGTCGTCTCGCTCGCCCCAGCCTCTCCATCCCGTCCGAGCCCTCCCCATCCCCGGCCCTTGCCCGCTCGGCTCTCACGGGGAGTCTCGCTCGCCCCAGCCTCTCCCACCCCTTCCGAGCCCTCTCCATCCCCGGCCCTTGCCCGCTCAGCTCGCCCGTCTCTCACGGGAGGCGTGCAGCGACCCTTGCCCGCTCAGCTCGACCGGCTCTCACGGGGGCGTCTCGCTCGCCCCAGCCTCTCCCCACCCCCGGCCCGAGCCCTCTCCGTCCCCGGCCCTTGCCCGCTCAGCTCGCCCGTCTCTCACGGCGGGGGTGCACCGGCCCTTGCCCGATCAGCTCGCCCGTCTCTCACGGCGAGCGTGCAGCGGCCCTTGCCCGCTCAGCTCGCCCGTCTCTCACGGCAGGCCTGCAGCGAGCCTTGCCCGTCCGAGCCCTCTCCATCCCCGGCCCTTGCCCGCCGGGCTCGCCCGTCTCTCACGGGGCGTCGTGCTCGCCCCACCCTCTCCATCCCGTCCGATCCCTCTCCCTCCCCGGCCTCCGGCTCGGCAGGTCTCGCTTGCTCGCTCGCTACCCGCCTCCTCTCGCCCCCCGCGACGGTGGGGATACAAAATCCTGGCGCATCTGCATTGGCCAATACATTTCTCGAATCTGGTCTCGGGACCTGCAAGCCCCCTATATATAGTCGCGTCAAAGTACCATCCACCCTAAATTGCTGTTACTGCACCATGTCAATGGAGAGGGTCCACCTCCACCACTCTAGAGGTGCATATCTCATCGCTCTGCTCAGCTCGCCCGTCTCCCACGGGGAGCGTGCGGCGGCCCCTTGCCCGCTCAGCTCGCCCGTCTCCCACGGCAAGCGCTCAGCGGCCCTTGCCCGCCTCAGCTCGCACGTCTCTCAAGGCGAGCGTGCAGCGGCCCTCGCCCGCTCAGCTCGCCCGTCTCTCGCGGGGCGTCTTGCTCGCCAGGGCCTCTCCATCCCGTCCGAGCCCCCTCCGTCCCCGGCCTCCGGCTCGGGAGGTCTCTCTGCTCGCTACCACCCTCTCTCGCCCCCGCCCCGGTGGGGATAAACAATCGTGGCCCATCTGCATTGGCCAATACATTTCACGAATCTGGTCTCGGGACCTGCAAGCCCCCTATATATAGTCGCGTCAAAGTACCATCCACCCTAAATTTCTGTTACTGCACCCCGTCGATGGAGAGGGTCCACCCTCCACCACTCTAGAGGTGCATATCTCATCGCTCTGCTCAGCTCGCCCGTCTCCCACGGGGAGCGTGCGGCGGCCCCTTGCCCGCTCAGCTCGCCCGTCTCCCACGGCAAGCGCGCAGCGGCCCTTGCCCGCCTCAGCTCGCCCGTCACTCAAGGCGAGCGTGCAGCGGCCCTCGCCCGCTCAGCTCGCCCGTCTCTCACGGGGCCTCGTGCTCGCCCAGGCCTCTCCATCCCGTCCGAGCCCCCTCCGTCCCCGGCCTCCGGCTCGGGAGGTCTCGCTGCTCGCTACCACCCTATCTCGCCCCCGCCCCGGTGGGGATTAACAATCGTGGCGCATCTGCATTGGCCAATATATTTCTCGAATCTGGTCTCGGGACCAGCAAGCCCCCTATATATAGTCGCGTCAAAGTACCATCCACCCTAAATTGCTGTTACTGCACCCAGTCGACGGAGAGCGTCCACCTCCACCACTCTAGAGGTGCATATCACATCGCTCTCCTCAGCCCGCCCGTCTCTCACGGCGAGAGTGCGGCGGCCCCTTGCCCTCTCAGCTCGCCCGTCTCCCACGGCAAGCGCGCAGCGGCCCTTGCCCGCCTCAGCTCGCCCGTCTCTCACGGCGAGCGTGCAGCGGCCCTCGCCCGCTCAGCTCGCCCGTCTCTCTCTCGCGGGGCCTCTTGCTCGCCCAGGCCTCTCCATCCCGTCCGAGCCCTCTCCGTCCCCTGCCTCCGGCTCGGGAGGTCTCGCTGCTCGCTATCACCCTCTCTCGCCCCCGACCCGTTTGGGATAAACAATCGTGGCGCATCTGCATTGGCCAATATATTTCTCGAATCTGGTCTCGGGACCTGCAAGCCCCCTATATATAGTCGCGTCAAAGCACCATCCACCCTAAATTTCTGTTACTGCACCCCGTCAATGGAGAGGGTCCACCCTCCACCACTAGACTCTAGAGGTGCATATCTCATCGCTCTGCTCAGCTCGCCCGTCTCTCACGGGGCCTCGTGCTCGCCCCACCCTCTCCATCCCGTCCGAGCCCTCTCCATCCCCTGCCTCTGGCTCGGGAGGTCTCGCTGCTCGCTATCACCCTCTCCCGCCCCCGCCCCGGTGGCGATAAACAATCGTGGCGGATCTGCATTGGCCAATATATTTCTTCGATCTAGCTAGCAAGCAGCATATAGTCGAGTACCATCCACCCTAAATTGATGTTACTGCACCAAGTCCAGTGCCACCACACATGTGAGACACACATGAAATGTGTGT
>JBBELK010000329.1:742500-745000 GCA_037783545.1 Henricia sp. BOLD:AAB3569
CGAACCCTGATTCTCCGTTACCCGTTACGACCATGGTAGGCGCATAACGTACCATCGAAAGTTGATAGGGCAGACATTCGAAGGATCCGTCGCCGGTGCCAGGACCGTGCGATCGGCCAGGTTATCCAGAGTTCACCAACGCCGCCGGGACGGGCCCGGGTTGGTCTTGTTCCTAATAAAAGCACGCCTCCCGCAAGGTCGGCGCTTGTTGGCATGTATTAGCTCTAGAATTACCACAGTTATCCATGTAGGGCTGTGCACTCCAAGGAACCATAACTGATTTAATGAGCCATCCGCAGTTTCGCTTATAAAAGCTTGTACTTAGACATGCATGGCTTAATCTTTGAGACAAGCATATGACTACTGGCAGGATCAACCAGGTAGCCCTCTCGGGGCTGCGGCCCGTTCCCCTCCTCTCGACCTCTCTCTCTGCGAGGGGTGGGCCCAGCGGACGCGTTCCCCGCCCGGGAACGCCGGTGTCCGTCTCCCTTACCGCCGGCCGCTCTCGTCCCGCTCCCGCCGGCCTCGGATCTCTCTCTCTCGCTTGTGCGCTCGCCCGGCGGCTCCGTCCCGCTCTCGCAAATGGCCGGTCGGACGGCGTCTATCGCTGCCTCCCTCCGTTCTCCATCCGGAGGGGGAGAGATTTTGCAACCTCTCCCCTTCCTTTTTTCTGTCCGTCTCTCTCTCTCTCCGCCGAGGCGGCCCGTCCTCGACGCAGCACCGCCCTCCCGGGCCGAAGGGCTGCCGGGAGTGTCCGGGGGAATCGCCTGCGAGCCTGGCGGGCCCGCCGCACGAGACGTCTGAACGCCTTATGGTTTTGTTGCCGGGACCCGGCGGGAGGTTCGGGGCGGCGGAAACGAACCGCCGGCCCTCGCGCACCCGCCCTACTCTGCCGGGCCACTCCGACCGCGCTTGCGCCTTCCTCTGCTCATCTCGCCCGTCTCTCACGGCGAGCGTGCAGCGGCCCTTGCCCGCTCAGCTCGCCCGTCTCTCACGGCGAGCGTGCAGCGGCCCATGCCCGCTCAGCTCGCCCGGCACTCACGGGGTCGTCTCGCTCGCCCCAGCCTCTCCATCCCGTCCGAGCCCTCCCCATCCCCGGCCCTTGCCCGCTCGGCTCTCACGGGGAGTCTCGCTCGCCCCAGCCTCTCCCACCCCTTCCGAGCCCTCTCCATCCCCGGCCCTTGCCCGCTCAGCTCGCCCGTCTCTCACGGGAGGCGTGCAGCGACCCTTGCCCGCTCAGCTCGACCGGCTCTCACGGGGGCGTCTCGCTCGCCCCAGCCTCTCCCCACCCCCGGCCCGAGCCCTCTCCGTCCCCGGCCCTTGCCCGCTCAGCTCGCCCGTCTCTCACGGCGGGGGTGCACCGGCCCTTGCCCGATCAGCTCGCCCGTCTCTCACGGCGAGCGTGCAGCGGCCCTTGCCCGCTCAGCTCGCCCGTCTCTCACGGCAGGCCTGCAGCGAGCCTTGCCCGTCCGAGCCCTCTCCATCCCCGGCCCTTGCCCGCCGGGCTCGCCCGTCTCTCACGGGGCGTCGTGCTCGCCCCACCCTCTCCATCCCGTCCGATCCCTCTCCCTCCCCGGCCTCCGGCTCGGCAGGTCTCGCTTGCTCGCTCGCTACCCGCCTCCTCTCGCCCCCCGCGACGGTGGGGATACAAAATCCTGGCGCATCTGCATTGGCCAATACATTTCTCGAATCTGGTCTCGGGACCTGCAAGCCCCCTATATATAGTCGCGTCAAAGTACCATCCACCCTAAATTGCTGTTACTGCACCATGTCAATGGAGAGGGTCCACCTCCACCACTCTAGAGGTGCATATCTCATCGCTCTGCTCAGCTCGCCCGTCTCCCACGGGGAGCGTGCGGCGGCCCCTTGCCCGCTCAGCTCGCCCGTCTCCCACGGCAAGCGCTCAGCGGCCCTTGCCCGCCTCAGCTCGCACGTCTCTCAAGGCGAGCGTGCAGCGGCCCTCGCCCGCTCAGCTCGCCCGTCTCTCGCGGGGCGTCTTGCTCGCCAGGGCCTCTCCATCCCGTCCGAGCCCCCTCCGTCCCCGGCCTCCGGCTCGGGAGGTCTCTCTGCTCGCTACCACCCTCTCTCGCCCCCGCCCCGGTGGGGATAAACAATCGTGGCCCATCTGCATTGGCCAATACATTTCACGAATCTGGTCTCGGGACCTGCAAGCCCCCTATATATAGTCGCGTCAAAGTACCATCCACCCTAAATTTCTGTTACTGCACCCCGTCGATGGAGAGGGTCCACCCTCCACCACTCTAGAGGTGCATATCTCATCGCTCTGCTCAGCTCGCCCGTCTCCCACGGGGAGCGTGCGGCGGCCCCTTGCCCGCTCAGCTCGCCCGTCTCCCACGGCAAGCGCGCAGCGGCCCTTGCCCGCCTCAGCTCGCCCGTCACTCAAGGCGAGCGTGCAGCGGCCCTCGCCCGCTCAGCTCGCCCGTCTCTCACGGGGCCTCGTGCTCGCCCAGGCCTCTCCATCCCGTCCGAGCCCCCTCCG
>JBBELK010000329.1:750000-757500 GCA_037783545.1 Henricia sp. BOLD:AAB3569
CGGGGCGCCCTCGCGAGGTCCCGCACCGGCGCGAACCGGGGACCGCCCTCCGCCGCCACCGGGAACGGTCGCGGCGGCCGGGGTCCGAAACCGGTCGGCCGGGGGTCCCCGCCCCCCTTGCTAGCACTCCGCCCCCGCGCTCGGCGGGAGCGGAGGCGGGCAGGCGCGGCCCGTCGTCCCTTCCTCGGTCGGGCCGCCGGCGCAACCACGGAGGGTCTCGTAGGCTCTCCGACCGGTCCTCCCCGTCGGGGGGACCGGCTTGGTCGGAGCGACCCCAACCCCCCGGCCTCTGCCGGCGTCCTCGTTCCCAACCGGTCGCGGGCGCCGCGCCCGGGAGAAGTGCACGCGGCCGAACGCGGAGGCGCCCCCGGAGTCCGCCCCCGACCCCGCCTCCCCGCACCGAGGTGGGGGGCTTGGAGAAGGGGTGCGGTCCCGCGGCGGGCACCGCGCCGGCACGCGCTGAATCTCCCGGGCCCGATCTGCGCGGCCCTCCCGTTTGCTTCTCGACGGCTTCACGTACTCTTGAACTCTCTCTTCAGAGTGCTTTTCAACTTTCCCTCACGGTACTTGTGCTCTATCGGTCTCGTGCCGGTATTTAGCCTTGGATGGAGTTTACCACCCGCCTTTGGGCTGCGCTACAGAACAACCCGACTCCTGGAAGCCTTGGTTCCGCGACCGGACGGCGCCCGCAGGGGCCTGACACCCGCCGTGGGACGGAAGAGGCCTCGATCAGAAGGACCTCGGCGCCGCCGCGGACGCGGGAACGGACTTCCTTACGCCACATTTCCCGCGGGGACTCGCGCCCCCGGGGATTCGGCGATGGGCTCTTCCCGCTTCGCTCGCCGCTACTGAGGGAATCCTTGTTATTTTCTTTTCCTCCGCTTAGTGATATGCTTAAATCCAGCGGGTAGTCGCGCCCGACCTGAGGTCGAAACAACAACGTTTTCTCGGTTTTAATTTCTCTCCCTTCCGGCGGGCGGCTCCCCGGCCGGGCGGCCAAGGGGGGAGCTCGCCCTCAATCGACCCGTCCGCGCGGGCCGCCTTCTTCCTTCTGGATCTCTCCCGGATCCCGCACGGCCGCCCTGCTGCGGTCTCTTCGCTCGCTCTCGGCGGGCGGAGCAACGACGGCCATAGTCGAACGCCGGCGGTTAACGAGACGGGCCAGAGGGGGGAAGGATCGCCGCCGAAGGGGGGGTCCGGCCAAACTCGGACCGGTCCGCACCACGCTACGACGGATCGCCACCTCGATCCCCTCCGGCCCCTCGCACCGACTGCGCAACGGGCCCTGGTCCCCTGCCCCTCTCCCACCGGTGCGTGCGGGACTCACGGGTAGTGATCGTTAGCAAATTTCTCGCCCAGTTACGCTAACCCGCCGCCTGCAGCACGGTCCGTGTGCTGCCGGTTCCGGCGATCTCGCGCCGCGGCCCGTTGAACGGGCCGGGGCGATTGCTGTTCCAACAACCGACACTCAGGCGGACGCGGCCCGGACCGCGGGGGGCCCGGGCCGCCATGTGCGTTCGAAAGGCCGATGATCACTGCGTTCTGCAATTCACACTGATTCTCGCAGCTGGCTGCGTTCTTCATCGGCGCACGAGCCGAGTGATCCACCGCCGAGAATTGTTTCACTCGTTATGTTCTCCAACTCCCACATTTTTGTCTGTTTGTGGCCTCGCAATCCGTCAATTCCTGCCTCCGGGTCGCCGGCCGGGCGACCGCGGAGGAATATATCGATCGCACAACCCCACCGCGGAAGCCGGGCACCGACTTTCGGCACGGAGATGCGGGAGCGCCCCTATTCTCCCCGGTTTACACTCCGGCCGAATCGGTTGACCCATTTCAGGCAGCCCCCGGCGTCCCGGGCGCCCTCGCCCAACATTCGACCACGGCTCGACGGGGAAGAAGCTTCCCCCCTCCCCGCGGAACGCGCGCCGATGGGGCGGGCGTTGACCGCTCCCGCTGACACCTCGGAGACGGCACGTTTCTTTCGGGCGCGCTCCGACTCCCCCGACCGGGGGAGGGCGCACCCGCGGTCCGAATTCTCTGACACTCTCTCTCGAGACTTGTCCGATAATGATCCTTCCGCAGGTTCACCTACGGAAACCTTGTTACGACTTTTACTTCCTCTAAATGATCAAGTTCGATCGTCTTCCGGGCGCACGAGCGAGGCGCCTGGGGCGCCCCGCCGCGGCCCGTCCGAGGATCTCACTAAACCATTCAATCGGTAGTAGCGACGGGCGGTGTGTACAAAGGGCAGGGACGTAATCAACGCGAGCTGATGACTCGCGCTTACTGGGAATTCCTCGTTTAAGGGAGACAATTGCAACTCCCTATCCCAAGCACGAAGGGGGTTCAGCGGATTGCCCAGACCTTCCGGCCAAGGGCGGCCAGACCCGCTGATCCCTTCAGTGTAGCGCGCGTGCGGCCCCGAACATCTAAGGGCATCACAGACCTGTTATTGCTCAATCTCGCGTGGCTGAACGCCACTTGTCCCTCTAAGAAGTCAGCGCCCGGCGCGGCGGCCGGCGCGACTATTTAGCAAGCCAGAGTCTCGTTCGTTATCGGAATTAACCAGACAAATCGCTCCACCAACTAAGAACGGCCATGCACCACCACCCACAGAATCAAGAAAGAGCTCTCAATCTGTCAATCCTCACTGTGTCCGGGCCGGGTGAGTTTCCCCGTGTTGAGTCAAATTAAGCCGCAGGCTCCACTCCTGGTGGTGCCCTTCCGTCAATTCCTTTAAGTTTCAGCTTTGCAACCATACTTCCCCCGGAACCCAAAGACTTTGGTTTCCCGCAGACTGCCCGCCGCGTCATTGGAGTAACGCCGGCGGATCGCCAGTCGGCATCGTTTATGGTTAGAACTAGGGCGGTATCTGATCGCCTTCGAACCTCTAACTTTCGTTCTTGATTAATGAAAACATTCTTGGCAAATGCTTTCGCAGTCGGTCGTCTTGCGGCGATCCAAGAATTTCACCTCTCACACCGCAATACGAATGCCCCCGTCAGTCCCTCTCAATCATTACCTCGAGTTCCGAAAACCAACGCAATAGAACCGAGGTCCTATTCCATTATTCCATGCTCTGCTGTCCAGGCGCGGCGGCCTGCTTTGAACACTCCAATTTTTTCAAAGTAAACGTTTCGGCCGCGCCCGGCACTCAGTCAAGAGAACCGGACGGCAGACCGAGAGGAAGGCCAGGCACGGCAGTGGCGCGCCTTGCGGCGGACCGCCGACCTGCAGCCCAAGATCCAACTACGAGCTTTTTAACTGCAGCAATTTTAATATACGCTATTGGAGCTGGAATTACCGCGGCTGCTGGCACCAGACTTGCCCTCCAATAGATCCTCGTTAAAGGATTTAAAGTGTACTCATTCCAATTACAGGGCCTCGAAAGAGTCCTGTATTGCTATTTTTCGTCACTACCTCCCCGTGTCGGGAGTGGGTAATTTGCGCGCCTGCTGCCTTCCTTGGATGTGGTAGCCGTTTCTCAAGCTCCCTCTCCGGAATCGAACCCTGATTCTCCGTTACCCGTTACGACCATGGTAGGCGCATAACGTACCATCGAAAGTTGATAGGGCAGACATTCGAAGGATCCGTCGCCGGTGCCAGGACCGTGCGATCGGCCAGGTTATCCAGAGTTCACCAACGCCGCCGGGACGGGCCCGGGTTGGTCTTGTTCCTAATAAAAGCACGCCTCCCGCAAGGTCGGCGCTTGTTGGCATGTATTAGCTCTAGAATTACCACAGTTATCCATGTAGGGCTGTGCACTCCAAGGAACCATAACTGATTTAATGAGCCATCCGCAGTTTCGCTTATAAAAGCTTGTACTTAGACATGCATGGCTTAATCTTTGAGACAAGCATATGACTACTGGCAGGATCAACCAGGTAGCCCTCTCGGGGCTGCGGCCCGTTCCCCTCCTCTCGACCTCTCTCTCTGCGAGGGGTGGGCCCAGCGGACGCGTTCCCCGCCCGGGAACGCCGGTGTCCGTCTCCCTTACCGCCGGCCGCTCTCGTCCCGCTCCCGCCGGCCTCGGATCTCTCTCTCTCGCTTGTGCGCTCGCCCGGCGGCTCCGTCCCGCTCTCGCAAATGGCCGGTCGGACGGCGTCTATCGCTGCCTCCCTCCGTTCTCCATCCGGAGGGGGAGAGATTTTGCAACCTCTCCCCTTCCTTTTTTCTGTCCGTCTCTCTCTCTCTCCGCCGAGGCGGCCCGTCCTCGACGCAGCACCGCCCTCCCGGGCCGAAGGGCTGCCGGGAGTGTCCGGGGGAATCGCCTGCGAGCCTGGCGGGCCCGCCGCACGAGACGTCTGAACGCCTTATGGTTTTGTTGCCGGGACCCGGCGGGAGGTTCGGGGCGGCGGAAACGAACCGCCGGCCCTCGCGCACCCGCCCTACTCTGCCGGGCCACTCCGACCGCGCTTGCGCCTTCCTCTGCTCATCTCGCCCGTCTCTCACGGCGAGCGTGCAGCGGCCCTTGCCCGCTCAGCTCGCCCGTCTCTCACGGCGAGCGTGCAGCGGCCCATGCCCGCTCAGCTCGCCCGGCACTCACGGGGTCGTCTCGCTCGCCCCAGCCTCTCCATCCCGTCCGAGCCCTCCCCATCCCCGGCCCTTGCCCGCTCGGCTCTCACGGGGAGTCTCGCTCGCCCCAGCCTCTCCCACCCCTTCCGAGCCCTCTCCATCCCCGGCCCTTGCCCGCTCAGCTCGCCCGTCTCTCACGGGAGGCGTGCAGCGACCCTTGCCCGCTCAGCTCGACCGGCTCTCACGGGGGCGTCTCGCTCGCCCCAGCCTCTCCCCACCCCCGGCCCGAGCCCTCTCCGTCCCCGGCCCTTGCCCGCTCAGCTCGCCCGTCTCTCACGGCGGGGGTGCACCGGCCCTTGCCCGATCAGCTCGCCCGTCTCTCACGGCGAGCGTGCAGCGGCCCTTGCCCGCTCAGCTCGCCCGTCTCTCACGGCAGGCCTGCAGCGAGCCTTGCCCGTCCGAGCCCTCTCCATCCCCGGCCCTTGCCCGCCGGGCTCGCCCGTCTCTCACGGGGCGTCGTGCTCGCCCCACCCTCTCCATCCCGTCCGATCCCTCTCCCTCCCCGGCCTCCGGCTCGGCAGGTCTCGCTTGCTCGCTCGCTACCCGCCTCCTCTCGCCCCCCGCGACGGTGGGGATACAAAATCCTGGCGCATCTGCATTGGCCAATACATTTCTCGAATCTGGTCTCGGGACCTGCAAGCCCCCTATATATAGTCGCGTCAAAGTACCATCCACCCTAAATTGCTGTTACTGCACCATGTCAATGGAGAGGGTCCACCTCCACCACTCTAGAGGTGCATATCTCATCGCTCTGCTCAGCTCGCCCGTCTCCCACGGGGAGCGTGCGGCGGCCCCTTGCCCGCTCAGCTCGCCCGTCTCCCACGGCAAGCGCTCAGCGGCCCTTGCCCGCCTCAGCTCGCACGTCTCTCAAGGCGAGCGTGCAGCGGCCCTCGCCCGCTCAGCTCGCCCGTCTCTCGCGGGGCGTCTTGCTCGCCAGGGCCTCTCCATCCCGTCCGAGCCCCCTCCGTCCCCGGCCTCCGGCTCGGGAGGTCTCTCTGCTCGCTACCACCCTCTCTCGCCCCCGCCCCGGTGGGGATAAACAATCGTGGCCCATCTGCATTGGCCAATACATTTCACGAATCTGGTCTCGGGACCTGCAAGCCCCCTATATATAGTCGCGTCAAAGTACCATCCACCCTAAATTTCTGTTACTGCACCCCGTCGATGGAGAGGGTCCACCCTCCACCACTCTAGAGGTGCATATCTCATCGCTCTGCTCAGCTCGCCCGTCTCCCACGGGGAGCGTGCGGCGGCCCCTTGCCCGCTCAGCTCGCCCGTCTCCCACGGCAAGCGCGCAGCGGCCCTTGCCCGCCTCAGCTCGCCCGTCACTCAAGGCGAGCGTGCAGCGGCCCTCGCCCGCTCAGCTCGCCCGTCTCTCACGGGGCCTCGTGCTCGCCCAGGCCTCTCCATCCCGTCCGAGCCCCCTCCGTCCCCGGCCTCCGGCTCGGGAGGTCTCGCTGCTCGCTACCACCCTATCTCGCCCCCGCCCCGGTGGGGATTAACAATCGTGGCGCATCTGCATTGGCCAATATATTTCTCGAATCTGGTCTCGGGACCAGCAAGCCCCCTATATATAGTCGCGTCAAAGTACCATCCACCCTAAATTGCTGTTACTGCACCCAGTCGACGGAGAGCGTCCACCTCCACCACTCTAGAGGTGCATATCACATCGCTCTCCTCAGCCCGCCCGTCTCTCACGGCGAGAGTGCGGCGGCCCCTTGCCCTCTCAGCTCGCCCGTCTCCCACGGCAAGCGCGCAGCGGCCCTTGCCCGCCTCAGCTCGCCCGTCTCTCACGGCGAGCGTGCAGCGGCCCTCGCCCGCTCAGCTCGCCCGTCTCTCTCTCGCGGGGCCTCTTGCTCGCCCAGGCCTCTCCATCCCGTCCGAGCCCTCTCCGTCCCCTGCCTCCGGCTCGGGAGGTCTCGCTGCTCGCTATCACCCTCTCTCGCCCCCGACCCGTTTGGGATAAACAATCGTGGCGCATCTGCATTGGCCAATATATTTCTCGAATCTGGTCTCGGGACCTGCAAGCCCCCTATATATAGTCGCGTCAAAGCACCATCCACCCTAAATTTCTGTTACTGCACCCCGTCAATGGAGAGGGTCCACCCTCCACCACTAGACTCTAGAGGTGCATATCTCATCGCTCTGCTCAGCTCGCCCGTCTCTCACGGGGCCTCGTGCTCGCCCCACCCTCTCCATCCCGTCCGAGCCCTCTCCATCCCCTGCCTCTGGCTCGGGAGGTCTCGCTGCTCGCTATCACCCTCTCCCGCCCCCGCCCCGGTGGCGATAAACAATCGTGGCGGATCTGCATTGGCCAATATATTTCTTCGATCTAGCTAGCAAGCAGCATATAGTCGAGTACCATCCACCCTAAATTGATGTTACTGCACCAAGTCCAGTGCCACCACACATGTGAGACACACATGAAATGTGTGTACTGTTTGAGTGTACATTTACAAATCGCAAATCAAAATACTGATTCGAGGGATCGTTTGTTGCATATCTCATCGCTCTGCTCAGCTCGCCCGTCTATCACGGGGCGTCTTGCTAGCCCCAGCCTCTGTGTCAATCTGGAGGGGACTCTGGTACTGCACAGAGTTAATGGGAGCCCAGCAATTTATCGATTTTTCCCCGGGGCGCGTTCACCGGCCCCGCCCCGCTCAGCTCGCTCGCCCGCCCGTCACGGCGAGCGTGCAGCGGCCCTTGCCCGCCTCTGCCGGGGAGCGTACAGCGGCCCCCGGCCGCTTCTCGCTTTCCTTCCTTCTCTCTTTCCTTCTCTCTTTCCCTCTCTCTCTCTCTCTCTCTCTCTCTCTCTCTCTCTCTCTCTCTTTCCCTCTCTCTCTCTCTCCATGTCTGATATCTCGGGGGAGAGATCTGCCCGTCTCCGGTGCGGGCACATCCCTCGGATCGAAAGGCGCACCA
>JBBELK010000329.1:765000-767500 GCA_037783545.1 Henricia sp. BOLD:AAB3569
CTCCCTTACCGCCGGCCGCTCTCGTCCCGCTCCCGCCGGCCTCGGATCTCTCTCTCTCGCTTGTGCGCTCGCCCGGCGGCTCCGTCCCGCTCTCGCAAATGGCCGGTCGGACGGCGTCTATCGCTGCCTCCCTCCGTTCTCCATCCGGAGGGGGAGAGATTTTGCAACCTCTCCCCTTCCTTTTTTCTGTCCGTCTCTCTCTCTCTCCGCCGAGGCGGCCCGTCCTCGACGCAGCACCGCCCTCCCGGGCCGAAGGGCTGCCGGGAGTGTCCGGGGGAATCGCCTGCGAGCCTGGCGGGCCCGCCGCACGAGACGTCTGAACGCCTTATGGTTTTGTTGCCGGGACCCGGCGGGAGGTTCGGGGCGGCGGAAACGAACCGCCGGCCCTCGCGCACCCGCCCTACTCTGCCGGGCCACTCCGACCGCGCTTGCGCCTTCCTCTGCTCATCTCGCCCGTCTCTCACGGCGAGCGTGCAGCGGCCCTTGCCCGCTCAGCTCGCCCGTCTCTCACGGCGAGCGTGCAGCGGCCCATGCCCGCTCAGCTCGCCCGGCACTCACGGGGTCGTCTCGCTCGCCCCAGCCTCTCCATCCCGTCCGAGCCCTCCCCATCCCCGGCCCTTGCCCGCTCGGCTCTCACGGGGAGTCTCGCTCGCCCCAGCCTCTCCCACCCCTTCCGAGCCCTCTCCATCCCCGGCCCTTGCCCGCTCAGCTCGCCCGTCTCTCACGGGAGGCGTGCAGCGACCCTTGCCCGCTCAGCTCGACCGGCTCTCACGGGGGCGTCTCGCTCGCCCCAGCCTCTCCCCACCCCCGGCCCGAGCCCTCTCCGTCCCCGGCCCTTGCCCGCTCAGCTCGCCCGTCTCTCACGGCGGGGGTGCACCGGCCCTTGCCCGATCAGCTCGCCCGTCTCTCACGGCGAGCGTGCAGCGGCCCTTGCCCGCTCAGCTCGCCCGTCTCTCACGGCAGGCCTGCAGCGAGCCTTGCCCGTCCGAGCCCTCTCCATCCCCGGCCCTTGCCCGCCGGGCTCGCCCGTCTCTCACGGGGCGTCGTGCTCGCCCCACCCTCTCCATCCCGTCCGATCCCTCTCCCTCCCCGGCCTCCGGCTCGGCAGGTCTCGCTTGCTCGCTCGCTACCCGCCTCCTCTCGCCCCCCGCGACGGTGGGGATACAAAATCCTGGCGCATCTGCATTGGCCAATACATTTCTCGAATCTGGTCTCGGGACCTGCAAGCCCCCTATATATAGTCGCGTCAAAGTACCATCCACCCTAAATTGCTGTTACTGCACCATGTCAATGGAGAGGGTCCACCTCCACCACTCTAGAGGTGCATATCTCATCGCTCTGCTCAGCTCGCCCGTCTCCCACGGGGAGCGTGCGGCGGCCCCTTGCCCGCTCAGCTCGCCCGTCTCCCACGGCAAGCGCGCAGCGGCCCTTGCCCGCCTCAGCTCGCCCGTCACTCAAGGCGAGCGTGCAGCGGCCCTCGCCCGCTCAGCTCGCCCGTCTCTCACGGGGCCTCGTGCTCGCCCAGGCCTCTCCATCCCGTCCGAGCCCCCTCCGTCCCCGGCCTCCGGCTCGGGAGGTCTCGCTGCTCGCTACCACCCTATCTCGCCCCCGCCCCGGTGGGGATTAACAATCGTGGCGCATCTGCATTGGCCAATATATTTCTCGAATCTGGTCTCGGGACCAGCAAGCCCCCTATATATAGTCGCGTCAAAGTACCATCCACCCTAAATTGCTGTTACTGCACCCAGTCGACGGAGAGCGTCCACCTCCACCACTCTAGAGGTGCATATCACATCGCTCTCCTCAGCCCGCCCGTCTCTCACGGCGAGAGTGCGGCGGCCCCTTGCCCTCTCAGCTCGCCCGTCTCCCACGGCAAGCGCGCAGCGGCCCTTGCCCGCCTCAGCTCGCCCGTCTCTCACGGCGAGCGTGCAGCGGCCCTCGCCCGCTCAGCTCGCCCGTCTCTCTCTCGCGGGGCCTCTTGCTCGCCCAGGCCTCTCCATCCCGTCCGAGCCCTCTCCGTCCCCTGCCTCCGGCTCGGGAGGTCTCGCTGCTCGCTATCACCCTCTCTCGCCCCCGACCCGTTTGGGATAAACAATCGTGGCGCATCTGCATTGGCCAATATATTTCTCGAATCTGGTCTCGGGACCTGCAAGCCCCCTATATATAGTCGCGTCAAAGCACCATCCACCCTAAATTTCTGTTACTGCACCCCGTCAATGGAGAGGGTCCACCCTCCACCACTAGACTCTAGAGGTGCATATCTCATCGCTCTGCTCAGCTCGCCCGTCTCTCACGGGGCCTCGTGCTCGCCCCACCCTCTCCATCCCGTCCGAGCCCTCTCCATCCCCTGCCTCTGGCTCGGGAGGTCTCGCTGCTCGCTATCACCCTCTCCCGCCCCCGCCCCGGTGGCGATAAACAATCGTGGCGGATCTGCATTGGCCAATATATTTCTTCGATCTAGCTAGCAAGCAGCATATAGTCGAGTACCATCCACCCTAAA
>JBBELK010000329.1:772500-775000 GCA_037783545.1 Henricia sp. BOLD:AAB3569
GCGCCCGCGGCGGCTCCACGCGGCCTCGCGGCCGGCGCTTCGACGCGCACCGCGGCGGCCCTCCTACTCGTCGGGGCCTACCGCCCGGGGGGCGGTCCACCGCTCTCTGCCCCGACGGCCGGGTATGGGCGGCACGCTCAGCGCCATCCATTTTCAGGGCTAGTTGATTCGGCAGGTGAGTTGTTACACACTCCTTAGCGGATTCCGACTTCCATGGCCACCGTCCTGCTGTCTGTATCGACCAACGCCTTTTATGGGCTCTGATGAGCGTCGACCCGCAATGAGGCGCCGTAACCCGGCGTTCGGTTCATCCCGCAGCGCCAGTCCTGCTTACCAAGAATGGCCCACTGAGCGCTCCCGTACATTCTCCGAGCCCGGCCCCGAGCCGGCGGGTCGGGCCTCGCACCAATTTAAAGTTTGAGAATAGGTTGAGGTCGTTTCGGCCCCAAGGCCTCTAATCATTCGCTTTACCGGATGCAACTGTACCTGAATTTCCTCGGGCGCCAGCTATCCTGAGGGAAACTTCGGAGGGAACCAGCTACTAGACGGTTCGATTAGTCTTTCGCCCCTATACCCGAGTCGGACGATCGATTTGCACGTCAGAATCGCTGCGGACCTCCACCAGAGTTTCCTCTGGCTTCGTCCTGCTCGGGCATAGTTCACCATCTTTCGGGTCCTATCGTGTCCGCTCTTCCTCCGCCGCAGCCGCAATGGACTGAGCGGCGGGGCGGCGGTGCGCCGGCCGCCACGCGGCCGGATCCCGCCTCGGTCGGATCCCGCTGCCGACCTTCACTCTCGTTCCGCCTCGGGGCCTCGACCTGCGGCCCCCCGACTCGCGGTCCCGATAGACTCCTTGGTCCGTGTTTCAAGACGGGTCGGCAAGGCTCGCCACAATCGCCCGCGGACCCGGGGCGCCCTCGCGAGGTCCCGCACCGGCGCGAACCGGGGACCGCCCTCCGCCGCCACCGGGAACGGTCGCGGCGGCCGGGGTCCGAAACCGGTCGGCCGGGGGTCCCCGCCCCCCTTGCTAGCACTCCGCCCCCGCGCTCGGCGGGAGCGGAGGCGGGCAGGCGCGGCCCGTCGTCCCTTCCTCGGTCGGGCCGCCGGCGCAACCACGGAGGGTCTCGTAGGCTCTCCGACCGGTCCTCCCCGTCGGGGGGACCGGCTTGGTCGGAGCGACCCCAACCCCCCGGCCTCTGCCGGCGTCCTCGTTCCCAACCGGTCGCGGGCGCCGCGCCCGGGAGAAGTGCACGCGGCCGAACGCGGAGGCGCCCCCGGAGTCCGCCCCCGACCCCGCCTCCCCGCACCGAGGTGGGGGGCTTGGAGAAGGGGTGCGGTCCCGCGGCGGGCACCGCGCCGGCACGCGCTGAATCTCCCGGGCCCGATCTGCGCGGCCCTCCCGTTTGCTTCTCGACGGCTTCACGTACTCTTGAACTCTCTCTTCAGAGTGCTTTTCAACTTTCCCTCACGGTACTTGTGCTCTATCGGTCTCGTGCCGGTATTTAGCCTTGGATGGAGTTTACCACCCGCCTTTGGGCTGCGCTACAGAACAACCCGACTCCTGGAAGCCTTGGTTCCGCGACCGGACGGCGCCCGCAGGGGCCTGACACCCGCCGTGGGACGGAAGAGGCCTCGATCAGAAGGACCTCGGCGCCGCCGCGGACGCGGGAACGGACTTCCTTACGCCACATTTCCCGCGGGGACTCGCGCCCCCGGGGATTCGGCGATGGGCTCTTCCCGCTTCGCTCGCCGCTACTGAGGGAATCCTTGTTATTTTCTTTTCCTCCGCTTAGTGATATGCTTAAATCCAGCGGGTAGTCGCGCCCGACCTGAGGTCGAAACAACAACGTTTTCTCGGTTTTAATTTCTCTCCCTTCCGGCGGGCGGCTCCCCGGCCGGGCGGCCAAGGGGGGAGCTCGCCCTCAATCGACCCGTCCGCGCGGGCCGCCTTCTTCCTTCTGGATCTCTCCCGGATCCCGCACGGCCGCCCTGCTGCGGTCTCTTCGCTCGCTCTCGGCGGGCGGAGCAACGACGGCCATAGTCGAACGCCGGCGGTTAACGAGACGGGCCAGAGGGGGGAAGGATCGCCGCCGAAGGGGGGGTCCGGCCAAACTCGGACCGGTCCGCACCACGCTACGACGGATCGCCACCTCGATCCCCTCCGGCCCCTCGCACCGACTGCGCAACGGGCCCTGGTCCCCTGCCCCTCTCCCACCGGTGCGTGCGGGACTCACGGGTAGTGATCGTTAGCAAATTTCTCGCCCAGTTACGCTAACCCGCCGCCTGCAGCACGGTCCGTGTGCTGCCGGTTCCGGCGATCTCGCGCCGCGGCCCGTTGAACGGGCCGGGGCGATTGCTGTTCCAACAACCGACACTCAGGCGGACGCGGCCCGGACCGCGGGGGGCCCGGGCCGCCATGTGCGTTCGAAAGGCCGATGATCACTGCGTTCTGCAATTCACACTGATTCTCGCAGCTGGCTGCGTTCTTCATCGGCGCACG
>JBBELK010000329.1:777500-780000 GCA_037783545.1 Henricia sp. BOLD:AAB3569
CCGGTCGGACGGCGTCTATCGCTGCCTCCCTCCGTTCTCCATCCGGAGGGGGAGAGATTTTGCAACCTCTCCCCTTCCTTTTTTCTGTCCGTCTCTCTCTCTCTCCGCCGAGGCGGCCCGTCCTCGACGCAGCACCGCCCTCCCGGGCCGAAGGGCTGCCGGGAGTGTCCGGGGGAATCGCCTGCGAGCCTGGCGGGCCCGCCGCACGAGACGTCTGAACGCCTTATGGTTTTGTTGCCGGGACCCGGCGGGAGGTTCGGGGCGGCGGAAACGAACCGCCGGCCCTCGCGCACCCGCCCTACTCTGCCGGGCCACTCCGACCGCGCTTGCGCCTTCCTCTGCTCATCTCGCCCGTCTCTCACGGCGAGCGTGCAGCGGCCCTTGCCCGCTCAGCTCGCCCGTCTCTCACGGCGAGCGTGCAGCGGCCCATGCCCGCTCAGCTCGCCCGGCACTCACGGGGTCGTCTCGCTCGCCCCAGCCTCTCCATCCCGTCCGAGCCCTCCCCATCCCCGGCCCTTGCCCGCTCGGCTCTCACGGGGAGTCTCGCTCGCCCCAGCCTCTCCCACCCCTTCCGAGCCCTCTCCATCCCCGGCCCTTGCCCGCTCAGCTCGCCCGTCTCTCACGGGAGGCGTGCAGCGACCCTTGCCCGCTCAGCTCGACCGGCTCTCACGGGGGCGTCTCGCTCGCCCCAGCCTCTCCCCACCCCCGGCCCGAGCCCTCTCCGTCCCCGGCCCTTGCCCGCTCAGCTCGCCCGTCTCTCACGGCGGGGGTGCACCGGCCCTTGCCCGATCAGCTCGCCCGTCTCTCACGGCGAGCGTGCAGCGGCCCTTGCCCGCTCAGCTCGCCCGTCTCTCACGGCAGGCCTGCAGCGAGCCTTGCCCGTCCGAGCCCTCTCCATCCCCGGCCCTTGCCCGCCGGGCTCGCCCGTCTCTCACGGGGCGTCGTGCTCGCCCCACCCTCTCCATCCCGTCCGATCCCTCTCCCTCCCCGGCCTCCGGCTCGGCAGGTCTCGCTTGCTCGCTCGCTACCCGCCTCCTCTCGCCCCCCGCGACGGTGGGGATACAAAATCCTGGCGCATCTGCATTGGCCAATACATTTCTCGAATCTGGTCTCGGGACCTGCAAGCCCCCTATATATAGTCGCGTCAAAGTACCATCCACCCTAAATTGCTGTTACTGCACCATGTCAATGGAGAGGGTCCACCTCCACCACTCTAGAGGTGCATATCTCATCGCTCTGCTCAGCTCGCCCGTCTCCCACGGGGAGCGTGCGGCGGCCCCTTGCCCGCTCAGCTCGCCCGTCTCCCACGGCAAGCGCTCAGCGGCCCTTGCCCGCCTCAGCTCGCACGTCTCTCAAGGCGAGCGTGCAGCGGCCCTCGCCCGCTCAGCTCGCCCGTCTCTCGCGGGGCGTCTTGCTCGCCAGGGCCTCTCCATCCCGTCCGAGCCCCCTCCGTCCCCGGCCTCCGGCTCGGGAGGTCTCTCTGCTCGCTACCACCCTCTCTCGCCCCCGCCCCGGTGGGGATAAACAATCGTGGCCCATCTGCATTGGCCAATACATTTCACGAATCTGGTCTCGGGACCTGCAAGCCCCCTATATATAGTCGCGTCAAAGTACCATCCACCCTAAATTTCTGTTACTGCACCCCGTCGATGGAGAGGGTCCACCCTCCACCACTCTAGAGGTGCATATCTCATCGCTCTGCTCAGCTCGCCCGTCTCCCACGGGGAGCGTGCGGCGGCCCCTTGCCCGCTCAGCTCGCCCGTCTCCCACGGCAAGCGCGCAGCGGCCCTTGCCCGCCTCAGCTCGCCCGTCACTCAAGGCGAGCGTGCAGCGGCCCTCGCCCGCTCAGCTCGCCCGTCTCTCACGGGGCCTCGTGCTCGCCCAGGCCTCTCCATCCCGTCCGAGCCCCCTCCGTCCCCGGCCTCCGGCTCGGGAGGTCTCGCTGCTCGCTACCACCCTATCTCGCCCCCGCCCCGGTGGGGATTAACAATCGTGGCGCATCTGCATTGGCCAATATATTTCTCGAATCTGGTCTCGGGACCAGCAAGCCCCCTATATATAGTCGCGTCAAAGTACCATCCACCCTAAATTGCTGTTACTGCACCCAGTCGACGGAGAGCGTCCACCTCCACCACTCTAGAGGTGCATATCACATCGCTCTCCTCAGCCCGCCCGTCTCTCACGGCGAGAGTGCGGCGGCCCCTTGCCCTCTCAGCTCGCCCGTCTCCCACGGCAAGCGCGCAGCGGCCCTTGCCCGCCTCAGCTCGCCCGTCTCTCACGGCGAGCGTGCAGCGGCCCTCGCCCGCTCAGCTCGCCCGTCTCTCTCTCGCGGGGCCTCTTGCTCGCCCAGGCCTCTCCATCCCGTCCGAGCCCTCTCCGTCCCCTGCCTCCGGCTCGGGAGGTCTCGCTGCTCGCTATCACCCTCTCTCGCCCCCGACCCGTTTGGGATAAACAATCGTGGCGCATCTGCATTGGCCAATATATTTCTCGAATCTGGTCT
>JBBELK010000329.1:795000-797500 GCA_037783545.1 Henricia sp. BOLD:AAB3569
GTACCTGAATTTCCTCGGGCGCCAGCTATCCTGAGGGAAACTTCGGAGGGAACCAGCTACTAGACGGTTCGATTAGTCTTTCGCCCCTATACCCGAGTCGGACGATCGATTTGCACGTCAGAATCGCTGCGGACCTCCACCAGAGTTTCCTCTGGCTTCGTCCTGCTCGGGCATAGTTCACCATCTTTCGGGTCCTATCGTGTCCGCTCTTCCTCCGCCGCAGCCGCAATGGACTGAGCGGCGGGGCGGCGGTGCGCCGGCCGCCACGCGGCCGGATCCCGCCTCGGTCGGATCCCGCTGCCGACCTTCACTCTCGTTCCGCCTCGGGGCCTCGACCTGCGGCCCCCCGACTCGCGGTCCCGATAGACTCCTTGGTCCGTGTTTCAAGACGGGTCGGCAAGGCTCGCCACAATCGCCCGCGGACCCGGGGCGCCCTCGCGAGGTCCCGCACCGGCGCGAACCGGGGACCGCCCTCCGCCGCCACCGGGAACGGTCGCGGCGGCCGGGGTCCGAAACCGGTCGGCCGGGGGTCCCCGCCCCCCTTGCTAGCACTCCGCCCCCGCGCTCGGCGGGAGCGGAGGCGGGCAGGCGCGGCCCGTCGTCCCTTCCTCGGTCGGGCCGCCGGCGCAACCACGGAGGGTCTCGTAGGCTCTCCGACCGGTCCTCCCCGTCGGGGGGACCGGCTTGGTCGGAGCGACCCCAACCCCCCGGCCTCTGCCGGCGTCCTCGTTCCCAACCGGTCGCGGGCGCCGCGCCCGGGAGAAGTGCACGCGGCCGAACGCGGAGGCGCCCCCGGAGTCCGCCCCCGACCCCGCCTCCCCGCACCGAGGTGGGGGGCTTGGAGAAGGGGTGCGGTCCCGCGGCGGGCACCGCGCCGGCACGCGCTGAATCTCCCGGGCCCGATCTGCGCGGCCCTCCCGTTTGCTTCTCGACGGCTTCACGTACTCTTGAACTCTCTCTTCAGAGTGCTTTTCAACTTTCCCTCACGGTACTTGTGCTCTATCGGTCTCGTGCCGGTATTTAGCCTTGGATGGAGTTTACCACCCGCCTTTGGGCTGCGCTACAGAACAACCCGACTCCTGGAAGCCTTGGTTCCGCGACCGGACGGCGCCCGCAGGGGCCTGACACCCGCCGTGGGACGGAAGAGGCCTCGATCAGAAGGACCTCGGCGCCGCCGCGGACGCGGGAACGGACTTCCTTACGCCACATTTCCCGCGGGGACTCGCGCCCCCGGGGATTCGGCGATGGGCTCTTCCCGCTTCGCTCGCCGCTACTGAGGGAATCCTTGTTAGTTTCTTTTCCTCCGCTTAGTGATATGCTTAAATCCAGCGGGTAGTCGCGCCCGACCTGAGGTCGAAACAACAACGTTTTCTCGGTTTTAATTTCTCTCCCTTCCGGCGGGCGGCTCCCCGGCCGGGCGGCCAAGGGGGGAGCTCGCCCTCAATCGACCCGTCCGCGCGGGCCGCCTTCTTCCTTCTGGATCTCTCCCGGATCCCGCACGGCCGCCCTGCTGCGGTCTCTTCGCTCGCTCTCGGCGGGCGGAGCAACGACGGCCATAGTCGAACGCCGGCGGTTAACGAGACGGGCCAGAGGGGGGAAGGATCGCCGCCGAAGGGGGGGTCCGGCCAAACTCGGACCGGTCCGCACCACGCTACGACGGATCGCCACCTCGATCCCCTCCGGCCCCTCGCACCGACTGCGCAACGGGCCCTGGTCCCCTGCCCCTCTCCCACCGGTGCGTGCGGGACTCACGGGTAGTGATCGTTAGCAAATTTCTCGCCCAGTTACGCTAACCCGCCGCCTGCAGCACGGTCCGTGTGCTGCCGGTTCCGGCGATCTCGCGCCGCGGCCCGTTGAACGGGCCGGGGCGATTGCTGTTCCAACAACCGACACTCAGGCGGACGCGGCCCGGACCGCGGGGGGCCCGGGCCGCCATGTGCGTTCGAAAGGCCGATGATCACTGCGTTCTGCAATTCACACTGATTCTCGCAGCTGGCTGCGTTCTTCATCGGCGCACGAGCCGAGTGATCCACCGCCGAGAATTGTTTCACTCGTTATGTTCTCCAACTCCCACATTTTTGTCTGTTTGTGGCCTCGCAATCCGTCAATTCCTGCCTCCGGGTCGCCGGCCGGGCGACCGCGGAGGAATATATCGATCGCACAACCCCACCGCGGAAGCCGGGCACCGACTTTCGGCACGGAGATGCGGGAGCGCCCCTATTCTCCCCGGTTTACACTCCGGCCGAATCGGTTGACCCATTTCAGGCAGCCCCCGGCGTCCCGGGCGCCCTCGCCCAACATTCGACCACGGCTCGACGGGGAAGAAGCTTCCCCCCTCCCCGCGGAACGCGCGCCGATGGGGCGGGCGTTGACCGCTCCCGCTGACACCTCGGAGACGGCACGTTTCTTTCGGGCGCGCTCCGACTCCCCCGACCGGGGGAGGGCGCACCCGCGGTCCGAATTCTCTGACACTCTCTCTCGAGACTTGTCCGATAATGAT
>JBBELK010000329.1:800000-802500 GCA_037783545.1 Henricia sp. BOLD:AAB3569
TCCATCCCGTCCGAGCCCTCCCCATCCCCGGCCCTTGCCCGCTCGGCTCTCACGGGGAGTCTCGCTCGCCCCAGCCTCTCCCACCCCTTCCGAGCCCTCTCCATCCCCGGCCCTTGCCCGCTCAGCTCGCCCGTCTCTCACGGGAGGCGTGCAGCGACCCTTGCCCGCTCAGCTCGACCGGCTCTCACGGGGGCGTCTCGCTCGCCCCAGCCTCTCCCCACCCCCGGCCCGAGCCCTCTCCGTCCCCGGCCCTTGCCCGCTCAGCTCGCCCGTCTCTCACGGCGGGGGTGCACCGGCCCTTGCCCGATCAGCTCGCCCGTCTCTCACGGCGAGCGTGCAGCGGCCCTTGCCCGCTCAGCTCGCCCGTCTCTCACGGCAGGCCTGCAGCGAGCCTTGCCCGTCCGAGCCCTCTCCATCCCCGGCCCTTGCCCGCCGGGCTCGCCCGTCTCTCACGGGGCGTCGTGCTCGCCCCACCCTCTCCATCCCGTCCGATCCCTCTCCCTCCCCGGCCTCCGGCTCGGCAGGTCTCGCTTGCTCGCTCGCTACCCGCCTCCTCTCGCCCCCCGCGACGGTGGGGATACAAAATCCTGGCGCATCTGCATTGGCCAATACATTTCTCGAATCTGGTCTCGGGACCTGCAAGCCCCCTATATATAGTCGCGTCAAAGTACCATCCACCCTAAATTGCTGTTACTGCACCATGTCAATGGAGAGGGTCCACCTCCACCACTCTAGAGGTGCATATCTCATCGCTCTGCTCAGCTCGCCCGTCTCTCACGGGGAGCGTGCGGCGGCCCCTTGCCCGCTCAGCTCGCCCGTCTCCCACGGCAAGCGCTCAGCGGCCCTTGCCCGCCTCAGCTCGCACGTCTCTCAAGGCGAGCGTGCAGCGGCCCTCGCCCGCTCAGCTCGCCCGTCTCTCGCGGGGCGTCTTGCTCGCCAGGGCCTCTCCATCCCGTCCGAGCCCCCTCCGTCCCCGGCCTCCGGCTCGGGAGGTCTCTCTGCTCGCTACCACCCTCTCTCGCCCCCGCCCCGGTGGGGATAAACAATCGTGGCCCATCTGCATTGGCCAATACATTTCACGAATCTGGTCTCGGGACCTGCAAGCCCCCTATATATAGTCGCGTCAAAGTACCATCCACCCTAAATTTCTGTTACTGCACCCCGTCGATGGAGAGGGTCCACCCTCCACCACTCTAGAGGTGCATATCTCATCGCTCTGCTCAGCTCGCCCGTCTCCCACGGGGAGCGTGCGGCGGCCCCTTGCCCGCTCAGCTCGCCCGTCTCCCACGGCAAGCGCGCAGCGGCCCTTGCCCGCCTCAGCTCGCCCGTCACTCAAGGCGAGCGTGCAGCGGCCCTCGCCCGCTCAGCTCGCCCGTCTCTCACGGGGCCTCGTGCTCGCCCAGGCCTCTCCATCCCGTCCGAGCCCCCTCCGTCCCCGGCCTCCGGCTCGGGAGGTCTCGCTGCTCGCTACCACCCTATCTCGCCCCCGCCCCGGTGGGGATTAACAATCGTGGCGCATCTGCATTGGCCAATATATTTCTCGAATCTGGTCTCGGGACCAGCAAGCCCCCTATATATAGTCGCGTCAAAGTACCATCCACCCTAAATTGCTGTTACTGCACCCAGTCGACGGAGAGCGTCCACCTCCACCACTCTAGAGGTGCATATCACATCGCTCTCCTCAGCCCGCCCGTCTCTCACGGCGAGAGTGCGGCGGCCCCTTGCCCTCTCAGCTCGCCCGTCTCCCACGGCAAGCGCGCAGCGGCCCTTGCCCGCCTCAGCTCGCCCGTCTCTCACGGCGAGCGTGCAGCGGCCCTCGCCCGCTCAGCTCGCCCGTCTCTCTCTCGCGGGGCCTCTTGCTCGCCCAGGCCTCTCCATCCCGTCCGAGCCCTCTCCGTCCCCTGCCTCCGGCTCGGGAGGTCTCGCTGCTCGCTATCACCCTCTCTCGCCCCCGACCCGTTTGGGATAAACAATCGTGGCGCATCTGCATTGGCCAATATATTTCTCGAATCTGGTCTCGGGACCTGCAAGCCCCCTATATATAGTCGCGTCAAAGCACCATCCACCCTAAATTTCTGTTACTGCACCCCGTCAATGGAGAGGGTCCACCCTCCACCACTAGACTCTAGAGGTGCATATCTCATCGCTCTGCTCAGCTCGCCCGTCTCTCACGGGGCCTCGTGCTCGCCCCACCCTCTCCATCCCGTCCGAGCCCTCTCCATCCCCTGCCTCTGGCTCGGGAGGTCTCGCTGCTCGCTATCACCCTCTCCCGCCCCCGCCCCGGTGGCGATAAACAATCGTGGCGGATCTGCATTGGCCAATATATTTCTTCGATCTAGCTAGCAAGCAGCATATAGTCGAGTACCATCCACCCTAAATTGATGTTACTGCACCAAGTCCAGTGCCACCACACATGTGAGACACACATGAAATGTGTGTACTGTTTGAGTGTACATTTACAAATCGCAAATCAAAATACTGATTCGAGGGATCGTTTGTT
>JBBELK010000329.1:805000-810000 GCA_037783545.1 Henricia sp. BOLD:AAB3569
TCTACGCATTCTTGCCTGGAGTACAACCGGGCATCGCTGAAGAATGTGAGACGCTGTCTCCAACGCACTACTGCAGTGTCTACAAATAGTAGGCCCACCCGTATAAGCTAGGTTGTTACGACAAGGAAGAGTTTTTGCCCTGAGTGAAACAGCCTTGATATAAAGGTCGCCTTGCAATATTGTTGGGTCATCCACCCATGCGGAGGCTGCGGGATGATCGAACGCTAACGTACCCTGTCCCTGCTTCGTCTTTGCATGATCTCCCAGCCTCCGCATGTTGGTGTCATGAATATGATGTTTTATTTGAGTCTTATCCGCCTCCACACTCACCAGCCCGATGCTCCGACTCAGACCTGCTAATTCCTTCTGTACCGCTCTCGAGGCATAGAGATGTCGTATAGCCTCGTCTTTCGACTTCGCCAGTCTGGTTAGAGCCCCGTGCCGGAGTCTATTGGCTAGACAAGTAATGTCAGGAAATCCCAGACCACCTAGTGATGTAGGAGTAATAATAAATTGCACACTGGCTGAGTTCGGAAGATGCACAATCGCCCGCACAGATTTATTGATGCATCTTTGTATCGCCTTCAAGGCGTTAGCTGAATATGTGTTCATACCAAAGTGGTATATAAGTCTTGGCTTAATAAAAGTTTTGATCATAGCGAGTTTTTGCTGGGGCTTTAAGTACGCCCCTGAGACTGCTTCGAGCCAGCGATTAAGTGGTCCGATGAGGTCGTACTTCACCTTCCCACACACACCAAACTTCTGACCTAGATACTTGGTAGTATCTGTTGGGGGTATCGCTGGAATGATAGTATCCTGTGCCTGCCAATCGGACACGGTCAGAGGAATAAGTTTGGATATGTGTCTACCCTCAATACGGTGCACCATCGTCGCCCCAAAAACGGCAGATTTGAGTGCATTGATACGCATACACCGGTCGTCAAAGAACTTTTGACATGCGCCAAGCAGGGTAGAAAGGCCACATTTGCTCTCGGCCAACAATACCAGGTCGTCTGCAAAGGCCAAGGAGTTAAATCTCGATCCTCCCATCTCCAGGCCAACGTATTCTGGCAGCGAATCGACTAATTCATCTAGGACAAGGTTGAATAGTCGAGGGCTAAGTGGGCAGCCCTGCTTGACGCCGCACTTCATAGGAATAGGGTCCGATGTGGAGGAACCTGATATGATACGTGTTTTGACGCCGGTGTACAGGTCTTCAATACACTCAATAAACTTGATTGGAAGATTATGTCTTCTCAGAGCTCTAGAAATAGAACTATGGTGTACTGAGTCAAATGCTTTCGACAGATCCAGAAACATCACATAGTACGACTTGCTCTTTTGTCTGTACTCCGAAATGAGATGATCTAGTAGTGTTACATTTTCCAGACACCCGTCCACAGGAATGAAAGCCTTCTGTCTTGGGTTCAAGGCAGTGGCGTCTGTAAGTCTGGTATTAATTACTCTTGTATAAAGTCTTAAGAGATACGAACCTATGGTTATAGGTCGCCATCTCGAAAGATTCGCAAGATCGACTTCCCCTTTGGGGATTAAAATGGTATTATTGAGCTTTAATTGCTCTGGTACTTTGCCTGATTCCAACCATAGATTGAACAGGGTAGTCAAATCAAGGGCATCTGCCCTGTTCAAATCTTTAAAGTGTATCTTATCGGGTCCGGCGGCCCCGTTCTTTTTCATATTCCTGAGGGCTTGGACAAAATCCCAACTAGGTCAAAGTCCCCGACCAGAGGCTTCGCAACAAACGACTGGTCATCCACCTGGGGCTCTTTGCCAAAGATGCCCATATAGCATGTGTATGCCGCACCATTCTCCGGGGCCACCGGGCCCAAAGGTAGGCCGTCTAAAAGATGACAAGCCAACTTCTTCGTATCATTCTTAAAGAAATGTTGATGAGCCTTATATAATACACGTTTCTTATATCTATTGGAGGCACCAATAGGTATAGATGGCACTATAAATTGTCTGTTATTGACTTTGTTAGTGAACTTCATCCCAAGATGTACGAGCACTTTACTATAGTCGAGAATGTTATATTGGTCCCTCTGGTCGAGAAGCTCGATCAAATCGGTATATATGGGACTGGTATGTCCGCGAATACCACGATACGCTGTAAAGGACTCGGAAAACCTGCCGTCATTCTCGGGCTCAGCTACGGCCACTGGGTTCACAGGCTCAATGATCATCGCAGCCTGTCTTATCTGCTCAACACGATCTTTGTGGCTGGTCTTTCGTCGCTGGCCTTTGATTGACTCAATGGTCCTATTCCTCAAACTATCACGTATAGCGATATTCACAAATTTCGTATCGCTAGGAAGCTGGGCCTCCATATTAGCCAAAATCTCGAGATCCTCCTCACTCCATCGATCTCTGCGGGCCATGGCATCGGGGGGCCCAGCCTCCTCGCGATCGAAAGCAGCTAGATGGGTCCGCTTCGTATGAAGTCTTAACCCACTAAACGAGCCGAATGAACGGCCGCACAACTCACAACAAAAGTCTGATATGGGGGTCGGACTCACCGTCCTAATAATGCATCTCGGGTAGTGACATGCAACACTACTGAGGGAATTGAAATGTTTATCGCACTTATCACATTTGTATAAAATCTTGTAGCTATGACTGATTAAATGTTTCTTGATGTTGGGGTGCCCACTCAGGGACTTACTACATTTCTTGCATGTAAACACCGAAGTGTCGGATGGATATAAAAGAACGAGATTCCCTGAGTCAGCCACAGTCGAGGGAGCGGGCGGGCAGACCGCATGGGCCGATAGAACCCCCCTCATTTTACTTATGTTAAAAAAGTTAAAAAGTTAACTTAAGATAAAACCACCACGTTGTACACGAAAAGACAACACTACAACCGCACAACACGCTACGCACAAACACCACAAAGAGAAAACTCAAGTAAAGTAAATACCTTAAAAAGATGTCGCAAGTGCGTCCTATCGGACGGAGAGCCGCAGCACTCAGAATGTTTCACTGTCTGATCATAGGGTGAAGCAAGAATTATGCTCACTCTGGGTTCGTCTACACTATCCAACTTTCCAACGCAACCCAACGACCACAACAGTGGTTCAAGATATCTCAGCTTTGATCTTCCAAAACTTGGACGAGCAAATTTCCAGGGGAAACCACGTGGAGGTGTATCTTATCTTCCCCCGAGTCATAGTTACTCCCGCCGTTTACCCGCGCTTCGCTGAATTTCTTCACTTTGACATTCAGAGCACTGGGCAGAAATCACATTGCGTCAGCGCCCCGGCTGCGGACGTCGCAATGCTCTGTTTTAATTAGACAGTCGGATTCCCCTGGTCCGTACCAGTTCTGAGCCGGCTGTTGGGCGCCGGCCGAAGCGACCGCAAACGAGGCGGCCGCGCAGCCAGGACTGTCCACGAGGCGGGCCCCACGCCGGTCCGGGCTCGCCCGACGCCGGAGGCTCGGGAGCCGGCGCGCCGGCGGCCGGGGGCCCCGATCCCCGCCGGCACCGCGCGACGCGCGCCCCGCCGCCGGCACCCTCGTCGGGTCCGGTCCACACCGCCGCCCGCCCCAAGGCCCCGAGGGACCGAGAGGAGAGGGAGGGGGACCGGTCGACGCGGGGCGGCGACAAGGACGCGGCCGACGCGGGCCGAAACGGGGGAGGGCAGACCGCCGACCGAACCCGGACGCGCCGGCCGACCCTCGCCGGACCCGGCGCCCGCTCGCCCGGCCCGCGCCGGGGCGCCGCGGACCCGCTTCCAGCCCCGGCCCGACCGACCCAGCCCTCAGAGCCAATCCTTCTCCCGAAGTTACGGATCCGGCTTGCCGACTTCCCTTACCTACATTGTTCTATCGACCAGAGGCTGTTCACCTTGGAGACCGGCTGCGGTTATCGGTACGACCCGAGGCGACGGTCCACGCACACCCCCGCATTTTCAAGGGCCGGCCGGAGCTCGCCGGACGCCGCCGGAGACGCGGCGCTCTACGGGGCCGCAGCCCCTAGCTCCGGACAAGCCGATTCCAGGGATCCCGCCCCTTACCAAGAAAAGAAAACTCTTCCCGGGGCCCCGGCCGGCGTCTGCGGGCTCGCTCGCTTTGCAGCTCGGACCGCCGCGACCCGACGCGAAGTCGGAATCGTGGACGGAGGACTCCGCCTTCGGGTTCGGGAATATTGACCCGATTCCCTTTCGCCCGGGGAGCGAGGCCCCCAAACTCGACGAGGAGAGGGGCGCCCGCCTCCGCTCGGAGCGGAGTTTCCCTGGGGCTTAGGATCGACTGACCCATGTACAACTGCTGTTCACATGGAACCCTTCTCCGCCACTCGGTCCTCGAGGATCTCACTCGAATATTTGCTACTACCACCAAGATCTGCGCCCGCGGCGGCTCCACGCGGCCTCGCGGCCGGCGCTTCGACGCGCACCGCGGCGGCCCTCCTACTCGTCGGGGCCTACCGCCCGGGGGGCGGTCCACCGCTCTCTGCCCCGACGGCCGGGTATGGGCGGCACGCTCAGCGCCATCCATTTTCAGGGCTAGTTGATTCGGCAGGTGAGTTGTTACACACTCCTTAGCGGATTCCGACTTCCATGGCCACCGTCCTGCTGTCTGTATCGACCAACGCCTTTTATGGGCTCTGATGAGCGTCGACCCGCAATGAGGCGCCGTAACCCGGCGTTCGGTTCATCCCGCAGCGCCAGTCCTGCTTACCAAGAATGGCCCACTGAGCGCTCCCGTACATTCTCCGAGCCTGGCCCCGAGCCGGCGGGTCGGGCCTCGCACCAATTTAAAGTTTGAGAATAGGTTGAGGTCGTTTCGGCCCCAAGGCCTCTAATCATTCGCTTTACCGGATGCAACTGTACCTGAATTTCCTCGGGCGCCAGCTATCCTGAGGGAAACTTCGGAGGGAACCAGCTACTAGACGGTTCGATTAGTCTTTCGCCCCTATACCCGAGTCGGACGATCGATTTGCACGTCAGAATCGCTGCGGACCTCCACCAGAGTTTCCTCTG
>JBBELK010000329.1:815000-817500 GCA_037783545.1 Henricia sp. BOLD:AAB3569
CGACCCTTGCCCGCTCAGCTCGACCGGCTCTCACGGGGGCGTCTCGCTCGCCCCAGCCTCTCCCCACCCCCGGCCCGAGCCCTCTCCGTCCCCGGCCCTTGCCCGCTCAGCTCGCCCGTCTCTCACGGCGGGGGTGCACCGGCCCTTGCCCGATCAGCTCGCCCGTCTCTCACGGCGAGCGTGCAGCGGCCCTTGCCCGCTCAGCTCGCCCGTCTCTCACGGCAGGCCTGCAGCGAGCCTTGCCCGTCCGAGCCCTCTCCATCCCCGGCCCTTGCCCGCCGGGCTCGCCCGTCTCTCACGGGGCGTCGTGCTCGCCCCACCCTCTCCATCCCGTCCGATCCCTCTCCCTCCCCGGCCTCCGGCTCGGCAGGTCTCGCTTGCTCGCTCGCTACCCGCCTCCTCTCGCCCCCCGCGACGGTGGGGATACAAAATCCTGGCGCATCTGCATTGGCCAATACATTTCTCGAATCTGGTCTCGGGACCTGCAAGCCCCCTATATATAGTCGCGTCAAAGTACCATCCACCCTAAATTGCTGTTACTGCACCATGTCAATGGAGAGGGTCCACCTCCACCACTCTAGAGGTGCATATCTCATCGCTCTGCTCAGCTCGCCCGTCTCTCACGGGGAGCGTGCGGCGGCCCCTTGCCCGCTCAGCTCGCCCGTCTCCCACGGCAAGCGCTCAGCGGCCCTTGCCCGCCTCAGCTCGCACGTCTCTCAAGGCGAGCGTGCAGCGGCCCTCGCCCGCTCAGCTCGCCCGTCTCTCGCGGGGCGTCTTGCTCGCCAGGGCCTCTCCATCCCGTCCGAGCCCCCTCCGTCCCCGGCCTCCGGCTCGGGAGGTCTCTCTGCTCGCTACCACCCTCTCTCGCCCCCGCCCCGGTGGGGATAAACAATCGTGGCCCATCTGCATTGGCCAATACATTTCACGAATCTGGTCTCGGGACCTGCAAGCCCCCTATATATAGTCGCGTCAAAGTACCATCCACCCTAAATTTCTGTTACTGCACCCCGTCGATGGAGAGGGTCCACCCTCCACCACTCTAGAGGTGCATATCTCATCGCTCTGCTCAGCTCGCCCGTCTCCCACGGGGAGCGTGCGGCGGCCCCTTGCCCGCTCAGCTCGCCCGTCTCCCACGGCAAGCGCGCAGCGGCCCTTGCCCGCCTCAGCTCGCCCGTCACTCAAGGCGAGCGTGCAGCGGCCCTCGCCCGCTCAGCTCGCCCGTCTCTCACGGGGCCTCGTGCTCGCCCAGGCCTCTCCATCCCGTCCGAGCCCCCTCCGTCCCCGGCCTCCGGCTCGGGAGGTCTCGCTGCTCGCTACCACCCTATCTCGCCCCCGCCCCGGTGGGGATTAACAATCGTGGCGCATCTGCATTGGCCAATATATTTCTCGAATCTGGTCTCGGGACCAGCAAGCCCCCTATATATAGTCGCGTCAAAGTACCATCCACCCTAAATTGCTGTTACTGCACCCAGTCGACGGAGAGCGTCCACCTCCACCACTCTAGAGGTGCATATCACATCGCTCTCCTCAGCCCGCCCGTCTCTCACGGCGAGAGTGCGGCGGCCCCTTGCCCTCTCAGCTCGCCCGTCTCCCACGGCAAGCGCGCAGCGGCCCTTGCCCGCCTCAGCTCGCCCGTCTCTCACGGCGAGCGTGCAGCGGCCCTCGCCCGCTCAGCTCGCCCGTCTCTCTCTCGCGGGGCCTCTTGCTCGCCCAGGCCTCTCCATCCCGTCCGAGCCCTCTCCGTCCCCTGCCTCCGGCTCGGGAGGTCTCGCTGCTCGCTATCACCCTCTCTCGCCCCCGACCCGTTTGGGATAAACAATCGTGGCGCATCTGCATTGGCCAATATATTTCTCGAATCTGGTCTCGGGACCTGCAAGCCCCCTATATATAGTCGCGTCAAAGCACCATCCACCCTAAATTTCTGTTACTGCACCCCGTCAATGGAGAGGGTCCACCCTCCACCACTAGACTCTAGAGGTGCATATCTCATCGCTCTGCTCAGCTCGCCCGTCTCTCACGGGGCCTCGTGCTCGCCCCACCCTCTCCATCCCGTCCGAGCCCTCTCCATCCCCTGCCTCTGGCTCGGGAGGTCTCGCTGCTCGCTGTCACCCTCTCTCGCCCCCGCCCCGGTGGCGATAAACAATCGTGGCGGATCTGCATTGGCCAATACATTTCTTCGATCTAGCTAGCAAGCAGCATATAGTCGAGTCGCGTCAAAGTACCATCCACCCTAAATTTATGTTACTGCACCAAGTCCAGTGCCACCACTTTAGAGGGCGCCGTCCGCGGCCGCAGCGCCCGGACCGGCACGGGCGGCGGGAAGCGCCCGCCCCATTGTGTGAGACACACATGAAATGTGTGTACTGTTTGCATGTACATCTACAAATCGCAAATCAAAATACTGATTCGAGGGATCGTTTGTTGCATATCTCATCGCTCTGCTCAGCTCGCCCGTCTATCACGGGGCGTCTTGCTCGCCCCAGCCTCTGTGTCAATCTGG
>JBBELK010000329.1:832500-835000 GCA_037783545.1 Henricia sp. BOLD:AAB3569
CGGCTCCACGCGGCCTCGCGGCCGGCGCTTCGACGCGCACCGCGGCGGCCCTCCTACTCGTCGGGGCCTACCGCCCGGGGGGCGGTCCACCGCTCTCTGCCCCGACGGCCGGGTATGGGCGGCACGCTCAGCGCCATCCATTTTCAGGGCTAGTTGATTCGGCAGGTGAGTTGTTACACACTCCTTAGCGGATTCCGACTTCCATGGCCACCGTCCTGCTGTCTGTATCGACCAACGCCTTTTATGGGCTCTGATGAGCGTCGACCCGCAATGAGGCGCCGTAACCCGGCGTTCGGTTCATCCCGCAGCGCCAGTCCTGCTTACCAAGAATGGCCCACTGAGCGCTCCCGTACATTCTCCGAGCCCGGCCCCGAGCCGGCGGGTCGGGCCTCGCACCAATTTAAAGTTTGAGAATAGGTTGAGGTCGTTTCGGCCCCAAGGCCTCTAATCATTCGCTTTACCGGATGCAACTGTACCTGAATTTCCTCGGGCGCCAGCTATCCTGAGGGAAACTTCGGAGGGAACCAGCTACTAGACGGTTCGATTAGTCTTTCGCCCCTATACCCGAGTCGGACGATCGATTTGCACGTCAGAATCGCTGCGGACCTCCACCAGAGTTTCCTCTGGCTTCGTCCTGCTCGGGCATAGTTCACCATCTTTCGGGTCCTATCGTGTCCGCTCTTCCTCCGCCGCAGCCGCAATGGACTGAGCGGCGGGGCGGCGGTGCGCCGGCCGCCACGCGGCCGGATCCCGCCTCGGTCGGATCCCGCTGCCGACCTTCACTCTCGTTCCGCCTCGGGGCCTCGACCTGCGGCCCCCCGACTCGCGGTCCCGATAGACTCCTTGGTCCGTGTTTCAAGACGGGTCGGCAAGGCTCGCCACAATCGCCCGCGGACCCGGGGCGCCCTCGCGAGGTCCCGCACCGGCGCGAACCGGGGACCGCCCTCCGCCGCCACCGGGAACGGTCGCGGCGGCCGGGGTCCGAAACCGGTCGGCCGGGGGTCCCCGCCCCCCTTGCTAGCACTCCGCCCCCGCGCTCGGCGGGAGCGGAGGCGGGCAGGCGCGGCCCGTCGTCCCTTCCTCGGTCGGGCCGCCGGCGCAACCACGGAGGGTCTCGTAGGCTCTCCGACCGGTCCTCCCCGTCGGGGGGACCGGCTTGGTCGGAGCGACCCCAACCCCCCGGCCTCTGCCGGCGTCCTCGTTCCCAACCGGTCGCGGGCGCCGCGCCCGGGAGAAGTGCACGCGGCCGAACGCGGAGGCGCCCCCGGAGTCCGCCCCCGACCCCGCCTCCCCGCACCGAGGTGGGGGGCTTGGAGAAGGGGTGCGGTCCCGCGGCGGGCACCGCGCCGGCACGCGCTGAATCTCCCGGGCCCGATCTGCGCGGCCCTCCCGTTTGCTTCTCGACGGCTTCACGTACTCTTGAACTCTCTCTTCAGAGTGCTTTTCAACTTTCCCTCACGGTACTTGTGCTCTATCGGTCTCGTGCCGGTATTTAGCCTTGGATGGAGTTTACCACCCGCCTTTGGGCTGCGCTACAGAACAACCCGACTCCTGGAAGCCTTGGTTCCGCGACCGGACGGCGCCCGCAGGGGCCTGACACCCGCCGTGGGACGGAAGAGGCCTCGATCAGAAGGACCTCGGCGCCGCCGCGGACGCGGGAACGGACTTCCTTACGCCACATTTCCCGCGGGGACTCGCGCCCCCGGGGATTCGGCGATGGGCTCTTCCCGCTTCGCTCGCCGCTACTGAGGGAATCCTTGTTAGTTTCTTTTCCTCCGCTTAGTGATATGCTTAAATCCAGCGGGTAGTCGCGCCCGACCTGAGGTCGAAACAACAACGTTTTCTCGGTTTTAATTTCTCTCCCTTCCGGCGGGCGGCTCCCCGGCCGGGCGGCCAAGGGGGGAGCTCGCCCTCAATCGACCCGTCCGCGCGGGCCGCCTTCTTCCTTCTGGATCTCTCCCGGATCCCGCACGGCCGCCCTGCTGCGGTCTCTTCGCTCGCTCTCGGCGGGCGGAGCAACGACGGCCATAGTCGAACGCCGGCGGTTAACGAGACGGGCCAGAGGGGGGAAGGATCGCCGCCGAAGGGGGGGTCCGGCCAAACTCGGACCGGTCCGCACCACGCTACGACGGATCGCCACCTCGATCCCCTCCGGCCCCTCGCACCGACTGCGCAACGGGCCCTGGTCCCCTGCCCCTCTCCCACCGGTGCGTGCGGGACTCACGGGTAGTGATCGTTAGCAAATTTCTCGCCCAGTTACGCTAACCCGCCGCCTGCAGCACGGTCCGTGTGCTGCCGGTTCCGGCGATCTCGCGCCGCGGCCCGTTGAACGGGCCGGGGCGATTGCTGTTCCAACAACCGACACTCAGGCGGACGCGGCCCGGACCGCGGGGGGCCCGGGCCGCCATGTGCGTTCGAAAGGCCGATGATCACTGCGTTCTGCAATTCACACTGATTCTCGCAGCTGGCTGCGTTCTTCATCGGCGCACGAGCCGAGTGA
>JBBELK010000329.1:837500-840000 GCA_037783545.1 Henricia sp. BOLD:AAB3569
GGCGTCTATCGCTGCCTCCCTCCGTTCTCCATCCGGAGGGGGAGAGATTTTGCAACCTCTCCCCTTCCTTTTTTCTGTCCGTCTCTCTCTCTCTCCGCCGAGGCGGCCCGTCCTCGACGCAGCACCGCCCTCCCGGGCCGAAGGGCTGCCGGGAGTGTCCGGGGGAATCGCCTGCGAGCCTGGCGGGCCCGCCGCACGAGACGTCTGAACGCCTTATGGTTTTGTTGCCGGGACCCGGCGGGAGGTTCGGGGCGGCGGAAACGAACCGCCGGCCCTCGCGCACCCGCCCTACTCTGCCGGGCCACTCCGACCGCGCTTGCGCCTTCCTCTGCTCATCTCGCCCGTCTCTCACGGCGAGCGTGCAGCGGCCCTTGCCCGCTCAGCTCGCCCGTCTCTCACGGCGAGCGTGCAGCGGCCCATGCCCGCTCAGCTCGCCCGGCACTCACGGGGTCGTCTCGCTCGCCCCAGCCTCTCCATCCCGTCCGAGCCCTCCCCATCCCCGGCCCTTGCCCGCTCGGCTCTCACGGGGAGTCTCGCTCGCCCCAGCCTCTCCCACCCCTTCCGAGCCCTCTCCATCCCCGGCCCTTGCCCGCTCAGCTCGCCCGTCTCTCACGGGAGGCGTGCAGCGACCCTTGCCCGCTCAGCTCGACCGGCTCTCACGGGGGCGTCTCGCTCGCCCCAGCCTCTCCCCACCCCCGGCCCGAGCCCTCTCCGTCCCCGGCCCTTGCCCGCTCAGCTCGCCCGTCTCTCACGGCGGGGGTGCACCGGCCCTTGCCCGATCAGCTCGCCCGTCTCTCACGGCGAGCGTGCAGCGGCCCTTGCCCGCTCAGCTCGCCCGTCTCTCACGGCAGGCCTGCAGCGAGCCTTGCCCGTCCGAGCCCTCTCCATCCCCGGCCCTTGCCCGCCGGGCTCGCCCGTCTCTCACGGGGCGTCGTGCTCGCCCCACCCTCTCCATCCCGTCCGATCCCTCTCCCTCCCCGGCCTCCGGCTCGGCAGGTCTCGCTTGCTCGCTCGCTACCCGCCTCCTCTCGCCCCCCGCGACGGTGGGGATACAAAATCCTGGCGCATCTGCATTGGCCAATACATTTCTCGAATCTGGTCTCGGGACCTGCAAGCCCCCTATATATAGTCGCGTCAAAGTACCATCCACCCTAAATTGCTGTTACTGCACCATGTCAATGGAGAGGGTCCACCTCCACCACTCTAGAGGTGCATATCTCATCGCTCTGCTCAGCTCGCCCGTCTCCCACGGGGAGCGTGCGGCGGCCCCTTGCCCGCTCAGCTCGCCCGTCTCCCACGGCAAGCGCTCAGCGGCCCTTGCCCGCCTCAGCTCGCACGTCTCTCAAGGCGAGCGTGCAGCGGCCCTCGCCCGCTCAGCTCGCCCGTCTCTCGCGGGGCGTCTTGCTCGCCAGGGCCTCTCCATCCCGTCCGAGCCCCCTCCGTCCCCGGCCTCCGGCTCGGGAGGTCTCTCTGCTCGCTACCACCCTCTCTCGCCCCCGCCCCGGTGGGGATAAACAATCGTGGCCCATCTGCATTGGCCAATACATTTCACGAATCTGGTCTCGGGACCTGCAAGCCCCCTATATATAGTCGCGTCAAAGTACCATCCACCCTAAATTTCTGTTACTGCACCCCGTCGATGGAGAGGGTCCACCCTCCACCACTCTAGAGGTGCATATCTCATCGCTCTGCTCAGCTCGCCCGTCTCCCACGGGGAGCGTGCGGCGGCCCCTTGCCCGCTCAGCTCGCCCGTCTCCCACGGCAAGCGCGCAGCGGCCCTTGCCCGCCTCAGCTCGCCCGTCACTCAAGGCGAGCGTGCAGCGGCCCTCGCCCGCTCAGCTCGCCCGTCTCTCACGGGGCCTCGTGCTCGCCCAGGCCTCTCCATCCCGTCCGAGCCCCCTCCGTCCCCGGCCTCCGGCTCGGGAGGTCTCGCTGCTCGCTACCACCCTATCTCGCCCCCGCCCCGGTGGGGATTAACAATCGTGGCGCATCTGCATTGGCCAATATATTTCTCGAATCTGGTCTCGGGACCAGCAAGCCCCCTATATATAGTCGCGTCAAAGTACCATCCACCCTAAATTGCTGTTACTGCACCCAGTCGACGGAGAGCGTCCACCTCCACCACTCTAGAGGTGCATATCACATCGCTCTCCTCAGCCCGCCCGTCTCTCACGGCGAGAGTGCGGCGGCCCCTTGCCCTCTCAGCTCGCCCGTCTCCCACGGCAAGCGCGCAGCGGCCCTTGCCCGCCTCAGCTCGCCCGTCTCTCACGGCGAGCGTGCAGCGGCCCTCGCCCGCTCAGCTCGCCCGTCTCTCTCTCGCGGGGCCTCTTGCTCGCCCAGGCCTCTCCATCCCGTCCGAGCCCTCTCCGTCCCCTGCCTCCGGCTCGGGAGGTCTCGCTGCTCGCTATCACCCTCTCTCGCCCCCGACCCGTTTGGGATAAACAATCGTGGCGCATCTGCATTGGCCAATATATTTCTCGAATCTGGTCTCGGGACCTGC
>JBBELK010000329.1:855000-857500 GCA_037783545.1 Henricia sp. BOLD:AAB3569
CCTCGGGCGCCAGCTATCCTGAGGGAAACTTCGGAGGGAACCAGCTACTAGACGGTTCGATTAGTCTTTCGCCCCTATACCCGAGTCGGACGATCGATTTGCACGTCAGAATCGCTGCGGACCTCCACCAGAGTTTCCTCTGGCTTCGTCCTGCTCGGGCATAGTTCACCATCTTTCGGGTCCTATCGTGTCCGCTCTTCCTCCGCCGCAGCCGCAATGGACTGAGCGGCGGGGCGGCGGTGCGCCGGCCGCCACGCGGCCGGATCCCGCCTCGGTCGGATCCCGCTGCCGACCTTCACTCTCGTTCCGCCTCGGGGCCTCGACCTGCGGCCCCCCGACTCGCGGTCCCGATAGACTCCTTGGTCCGTGTTTCAAGACGGGTCGGCAAGGCTCGCCACAATCGCCCGCGGACCCGGGGCGCCCTCGCGAGGTCCCGCACCGGCGCGAACCGGGGACCGCCCTCCGCCGCCACCGGGAACGGTCGCGGCGGCCGGGGTCCGAAACCGGTCGGCCGGGGGTCCCCGCCCCCCTTGCTAGCACTCCGCCCCCGCGCTCGGCGGGAGCGGAGGCGGGCAGGCGCGGCCCGTCGTCCCTTCCTCGGTCGGGCCGCCGGCGCAACCACGGAGGGTCTCGTAGGCTCTCCGACCGGTCCTCCCCGTCGGGGGGACCGGCTTGGTCGGAGCGACCCCAACCCCCCGGCCTCTGCCGGCGTCCTCGTTCCCAACCGGTCGCGGGCGCCGCGCCCGGGAGAAGTGCACGCGGCCGAACGCGGAGGCGCCCCCGGAGTCCGCCCCCGACCCCGCCTCCCCGCACCGAGGTGGGGGGCTTGGAGAAGGGGTGCGGTCCCGCGGCGGGCACCGCGCCGGCACGCGCTGAATCTCCCGGGCCCGATCTGCGCGGCCCTCCCGTTTGCTTCTCGACGGCTTCACGTACTCTTGAACTCTCTCTTCAGAGTGCTTTTCAACTTTCCCTCACGGTACTTGTGCTCTATCGGTCTCGTGCCGGTATTTAGCCTTGGATGGAGTTTACCACCCGCCTTTGGGCTGCGCTACAGAACAACCCGACTCCTGGAAGCCTTGGTTCCGCGACCGGACGGCGCCCGCAGGGGCCTGACACCCGCCGTGGGACGGAAGAGGCCTCGATCAGAAGGACCTCGGCGCCGCCGCGGACGCGGGAACGGACTTCCTTACGCCACATTTCCCGCGGGGACTCGCGCCCCCGGGGATTCGGCGATGGGCTCTTCCCGCTTCGCTCGCCGCTACTGAGGGAATCCTTGTTAGTTTCTTTTCCTCCGCTTAGTGATATGCTTAAATCCAGCGGGTAGTCGCGCCCGACCTGAGGTCGAAACAACAACGTTTTCTCGGTTTTAATTTCTCTCCCTTCCGGCGGGCGGCTCCCCGGCCGGGCGGCCAAGGGGGGAGCTCGCCCTCAATCGACCCGTCCGCGCGGGCCGCCTTCTTCCTTCTGGATCTCTCCCGGATCCCGCACGGCCGCCCTGCTGCGGTCTCTTCGCTCGCTCTCGGCGGGCGGAGCAACGACGGCCATAGTCGAACGCCGGCGGTTAACGAGACGGGCCAGAGGGGGGAAGGATCGCCGCCGAAGGGGGGGTCCGGCCAAACTCGGACCGGTCCGCACCACGCTACGACGGATCGCCACCTCGATCCCCTCCGGCCCCTCGCACCGACTGCGCAACGGGCCCTGGTCCCCTGCCCCTCTCCCACCGGTGCGTGCGGGACTCACGGGTAGTGATCGTTAGCAAATTTCTCGCCCAGTTACGCTAACCCGCCGCCTGCAGCACGGTCCGTGTGCTGCCGGTTCCGGCGATCTCGCGCCGCGGCCCGTTGAACGGGCCGGGGCGATTGCTGTTCCAACAACCGACACTCAGGCGGACGCGGCCCGGACCGCGGGGGGCCCGGGCCGCCATGTGCGTTCGAAAGGCCGATGATCACTGCGTTCTGCAATTCACACTGATTCTCGCAGCTGGCTGCGTTCTTCATCGGCGCACGAGCCGAGTGATCCACCGCCGAGAATTGTTTCACTCGTTATGTTCTCCAACTCCCACATTTTTGTCTGTTTGTGGCCTCGCAATCCGTCAATTCCTGCCTCCGGGTCGCCGGCCGGGCGACCGCGGAGGAATATATCGATCGCACAACCCCACCGCGGAAGCCGGGCACCGACTTTCGGCACGGAGATGCGGGAGCGCCCCTATTCTCCCCGGTTTACACTCCGGCCGAATCGGTTGACCCATTTCAGGCAGCCCCCGGCGTCCCGGGCGCCCTCGCCCAACATTCGACCACGGCTCGACGGGGAAGAAGCTTCCCCCCTCCCCGCGGAACGCGCGCCGATGGGGCGGGCGTTGACCGCTCCCGCTGACACCTCGGAGACGGCACGTTTCTTTCGGGCGCGCTCCGACTCCCCCGACCGGGGGAGGGCGCACCCGCGGTCCGAATTCTCTGACACTCTCTCTCGAGACTTGTCCGATAATGATCCTTCCGCAGGT
>JBBELK010000329.1:860000-862500 GCA_037783545.1 Henricia sp. BOLD:AAB3569
GAGCCCTCCCCATCCCCGGCCCTTGCCCGCTCGGCTCTCACGGGGAGTCTCGCTCGCCCCAGCCTCTCCCACCCCTTCCGAGCCCTCTCCATCCCCGGCCCTTGCCCGCTCAGCTCGCCCGTCTCTCACGGGAGGCGTGCAGCGACCCTTGCCCGCTCAGCTCGACCGGCTCTCACGGGGGCGTCTCGCTCGCCCCAGCCTCTCCCCACCCCCGGCCCGAGCCCTCTCCGTCCCCGGCCCTTGCCCGCTCAGCTCGCCCGTCTCTCACGGCGGGGGTGCACCGGCCCTTGCCCGATCAGCTCGCCCGTCTCTCACGGCGAGCGTGCAGCGGCCCTTGCCCGCTCAGCTCGCCCGTCTCTCACGGCAGGCCTGCAGCGAGCCTTGCCCGTCCGAGCCCTCTCCATCCCCGGCCCTTGCCCGCCGGGCTCGCCCGTCTCTCACGGGGCGTCGTGCTCGCCCCACCCTCTCCATCCCGTCCGATCCCTCTCCCTCCCCGGCCTCCGGCTCGGCAGGTCTCGCTTGCTCGCTCGCTACCCGCCTCCTCTCGCCCCCCGCGACGGTGGGGATACAAAATCCTGGCGCATCTGCATTGGCCAATACATTTCTCGAATCTGGTCTCGGGACCTGCAAGCCCCCTATATATAGTCGCGTCAAAGTACCATCCACCCTAAATTGCTGTTACTGCACCATGTCAATGGAGAGGGTCCACCTCCACCACTCTAGAGGTGCATATCTCATCGCTCTGCTCAGCTCGCCCGTCTCTCACGGGGAGCGTGCGGCGGCCCCTTGCCCGCTCAGCTCGCCCGTCTCCCACGGCAAGCGCTCAGCGGCCCTTGCCCGCCTCAGCTCGCACGTCTCTCAAGGCGAGCGTGCAGCGGCCCTCGCCCGCTCAGCTCGCCCGTCTCTCGCGGGGCGTCTTGCTCGCCAGGGCCTCTCCATCCCGTCCGAGCCCCCTCCGTCCCCGGCCTCCGGCTCGGGAGGTCTCTCTGCTCGCTACCACCCTCTCTCGCCCCCGCCCCGGTGGGGATAAACAATCGTGGCCCATCTGCATTGGCCAATACATTTCACGAATCTGGTCTCGGGACCTGCAAGCCCCCTATATATAGTCGCGTCAAAGTACCATCCACCCTAAATTTCTGTTACTGCACCCCGTCGATGGAGAGGGTCCACCCTCCACCACTCTAGAGGTGCATATCTCATCGCTCTGCTCAGCTCGCCCGTCTCCCACGGGGAGCGTGCGGCGGCCCCTTGCCCGCTCAGCTCGCCCGTCTCCCACGGCAAGCGCGCAGCGGCCCTTGCCCGCCTCAGCTCGCCCGTCACTCAAGGCGAGCGTGCAGCGGCCCTCGCCCGCTCAGCTCGCCCGTCTCTCACGGGGCCTCGTGCTCGCCCAGGCCTCTCCATCCCGTCCGAGCCCCCTCCGTCCCCGGCCTCCGGCTCGGGAGGTCTCGCTGCTCGCTACCACCCTATCTCGCCCCCGCCCCGGTGGGGATTAACAATCGTGGCGCATCTGCATTGGCCAATATATTTCTCGAATCTGGTCTCGGGACCAGCAAGCCCCCTATATATAGTCGCGTCAAAGTACCATCCACCCTAAATTGCTGTTACTGCACCCAGTCGACGGAGAGCGTCCACCTCCACCACTCTAGAGGTGCATATCACATCGCTCTCCTCAGCCCGCCCGTCTCTCACGGCGAGAGTGCGGCGGCCCCTTGCCCTCTCAGCTCGCCCGTCTCCCACGGCAAGCGCGCAGCGGCCCTTGCCCGCCTCAGCTCGCCCGTCTCTCACGGCGAGCGTGCAGCGGCCCTCGCCCGCTCAGCTCGCCCGTCTCTCTCTCGCGGGGCCTCTTGCTCGCCCAGGCCTCTCCATCCCGTCCGAGCCCTCTCCGTCCCCTGCCTCCGGCTCGGGAGGTCTCGCTGCTCGCTATCACCCTCTCTCGCCCCCGACCCGTTTGGGATAAACAATCGTGGCGCATCTGCATTGGCCAATATATTTCTCGAATCTGGTCTCGGGACCTGCAAGCCCCCTATATATAGTCGCGTCAAAGCACCATCCACCCTAAATTTCTGTTACTGCACCCCGTCAATGGAGAGGGTCCACCCTCCACCACTAGACTCTAGAGGTGCATATCTCATCGCTCTGCTCAGCTCGCCCGTCTCTCACGGGGCCTCGTGCTCGCCCCACCCTCTCCATCCCGTCCGAGCCCTCTCCATCCCCTGCCTCTGGCTCGGGAGGTCTCGCTGCTCGCTATCACCCTCTCCCGCCCCCGCCCCGGTGGCGATAAACAATCGTGGCGGATCTGCATTGGCCAATATATTTCTTCGATCTAGCTAGCAAGCAGCATATAGTCGAGTACCATCCACCCTAAATTGATGTTACTGCACCAAGTCCAGTGCCACCACACATGTGAGACACACATGAAATGTGTGTACTGTTTGAGTGTACATTTACAAATCGCAAATCAAAATACTGATTCGAGGGATCGTTTGTTGCATATCTCATC
>JBBELK010000329.1:870000-872500 GCA_037783545.1 Henricia sp. BOLD:AAB3569
GGGCAGACATTCGAAGGATCCGTCGCCGGTGCCAGGACCGTGCGATCGGCCAGGTTATCCAGAGTTCACCAACGCCGCCGGGACGGGCCCGGGTTGGTCTTGTTCCTAATAAAAGCACGCCTCCCGCAAGGTCGGCGCTTGTTGGCATGTATTAGCTCTAGAATTACCACAGTTATCCATGTAGGGCTGTGCACTCCAAGGAACCATAACTGATTTAATGAGCCATCCGCAGTTTCGCTTATAAAAGCTTGTACTTAGACATGCATGGCTTAATCTTTGAGACAAGCATATGACTACTGGCAGGATCAACCAGGTAGCCCTCTCGGGGCTGCGGCCCGTTCCCCTCCTCTCGACCTCTCTCTCTGCGAGGGGTGGGCCCAGCGGACGCGTTCCCCGCCCGGGAACGCCGGTGTCCGTCTCCCTTACCGCCGGCCGCTCTCGTCCCGCTCCCGCCGGCCTCGGATCTCTCTCTCTCGCTTGTGCGCTCGCCCGGCGGCTCCGTCCCGCTCTCGCAAATGGCCGGTCGGACGGCGTCTATCGCTGCCTCCCTCCGTTCTCCATCCGGAGGGGGAGAGATTTTGCAACCTCTCCCCTTCCTTTTTTCTGTCCGTCTCTCTCTCTCTCCGCCGAGGCGGCCCGTCCTCGACGCAGCACCGCCCTCCCGGGCCGAAGGGCTGCCGGGAGTGTCCGGGGGAATCGCCTGCGAGCCTGGCGGGCCCGCCGCACGAGACGTCTGAACGCCTTATGGTTTTGTTGCCGGGACCCGGCGGGAGGTTCGGGGCGGCGGAAACGAACCGCCGGCCCTCGCGCACCCGCCCTACTCTGCCGGGCCACTCCGACCGCGCTTGCGCCTTCCTCTGCTCATCTCGCCCGTCTCTCACGGCGAGCGTGCAGCGGCCCTTGCCCGCTCAGCTCGCCCGTCTCTCACGGCGAGCGTGCAGCGGCCCATGCCCGCTCAGCTCGCCCGGCACTCACGGGGTCGTCTCGCTCGCCCCAGCCTCTCCATCCCGTCCGAGCCCTCCCCATCCCCGGCCCTTGCCCGCTCGGCTCTCACGGGGAGTCTCGCTCGCCCCAGCCTCTCCCACCCCTTCCGAGCCCTCTCCATCCCCGGCCCTTGCCCGCTCAGCTCGCCCGTCTCTCACGGGAGGCGTGCAGCGACCCTTGCCCGCTCAGCTCGACCGGCTCTCACGGGGGCGTCTCGCTCGCCCCAGCCTCTCCCCACCCCCGGCCCGAGCCCTCTCCGTCCCCGGCCCTTGCCCGCTCAGCTCGCCCGTCTCTCACGGCGGGGGTGCACCGGCCCTTGCCCGATCAGCTCGCCCGTCTCTCACGGCGAGCGTGCAGCGGCCCTTGCCCGCTCAGCTCGCCCGTCTCTCACGGCAGGCCTGCAGCGAGCCTTGCCCGTCCGAGCCCTCTCCATCCCCGGCCCTTGCCCGCCGGGCTCGCCCGTCTCTCACGGGGCGTCGTGCTCGCCCCACCCTCTCCATCCCGTCCGATCCCTCTCCCTCCCCGGCCTCCGGCTCGGCAGGTCTCGCTTGCTCGCTCGCTACCCGCCTCCTCTCGCCCCCCGCGACGGTGGGGATACAAAATCCTGGCGCATCTGCATTGGCCAATACATTTCTCGAATCTGGTCTCGGGACCTGCAAGCCCCCTATATATAGTCGCGTCAAAGTACCATCCACCCTAAATTGCTGTTACTGCACCATGTCAATGGAGAGGGTCCACCTCCACCACTCTAGAGGTGCATATCTCATCGCTCTGCTCAGCTCGCCCGTCTCCCACGGGGAGCGTGCGGCGGCCCCTTGCCCGCTCAGCTCGCCCGTCTCCCACGGCAAGCGCTCAGCGGCCCTTGCCCGCCTCAGCTCGCACGTCTCTCAAGGCGAGCGTGCAGCGGCCCTCGCCCGCTCAGCTCGCCCGTCTCTCGCGGGGCGTCTTGCTCGCCAGGGCCTCTCCATCCCGTCCGAGCCCCCTCCGTCCCCGGCCTCCGGCTCGGGAGGTCTCTCTGCTCGCTACCACCCTCTCTCGCCCCCGCCCCGGTGGGGATAAACAATCGTGGCCCATCTGCATTGGCCAATACATTTCACGAATCTGGTCTCGGGACCTGCAAGCCCCCTATATATAGTCGCGTCAAAGTACCATCCACCCTAAATTTCTGTTACTGCACCCCGTCGATGGAGAGGGTCCACCCTCCACCACTCTAGAGGTGCATATCTCATCGCTCTGCTCAGCTCGCCCGTCTCCCACGGGGAGCGTGCGGCGGCCCCTTGCCCGCTCAGCTCGCCCGTCTCCCACGGCAAGCGCGCAGCGGCCCTTGCCCGCCTCAGCTCGCCCGTCACTCAAGGCGAGCGTGCAGCGGCCCTCGCCCGCTCAGCTCGCCCGTCTCTCACGGGGCCTCGTGCTCGCCCAGGCCTCTCCATCCCGTCCGAGCCCCCTCCGTCCCCGGCCTCCGGCTCGGGAGGTCTCGCTGCTCGCTACCACCCTATCTCGCCCCCGCCCCGGTGGG
>JBBELK010000330.1:0-207495 GCA_037783545.1 Henricia sp. BOLD:AAB3569
GAGTTTAGGGAAAACTGGGTTGAGGATTCCTGGCTGCTCCCGCAACCTGTGGCTGTCTGTACGCACCTCTTTGGTGTACTCCTGACTCGTGCGCGATGCTCAGTCCTTCGGACTGTCGTTGACACGGCCCAGTTTGGGACGGGATTTCGGTCAAAGTGTGGTCCAAACGTCGGCAAATTTGGAGGTCGAAAAATTTTCCGACGAACTTCAAATTTTGCATGCTCCAAACACTGTATATTGCGCACTTGTCCTAAAAATTGACAGACTTTCGCCGGGAAATGCCGAGAAATTTCAGAGTTTAGGGGAAAACTGGGTTGAGGATTCCTGGCTGCTCCCGCAACCTGTGGCTGTCTGTACGCACCTCTTTGGTGTACTCCTGACTCGTGCGCATGCTCAGTCCTTCGGACTGTCGTTGACACGGCCCAGTTTGGGACGGGATTTCGGTCAAAGTGTGGTCCCAAACGTCGGCAATTGGAGGTCGAAAAATTTTCCGACGAACTCAAATTTTGCATGCTCCAAACACTGTATATTGCGCACTTGTCCTAAAAAATTGACAGACTTTCGCCGGGAAATGGCAGAGAAATTTCAGAGTTTAGGGAAAACTGGGTTGAGGATTCCTGGCTGCTCCCGCAACCTGTGGCTGTCTGTACGCACCTCTTTGGTGTACTCCTGACTCGTGCGCATGCTCAGTCCTCGGCGGACTTGTCGTTGACACGGCCCAGTTTGGGACGGGATTTCGGTCAAAGTGTGGTCCAAACGTCGGCAATTTGGAGGTCGAAAAATTTTCCGACGAACTTCAAATTTTGCATGCTCCAAACACTGTATATTGCGCACTTGTCCTAAAAAATTGACAGACTTTCGCGGGAAATGGCCAGAGAAATTTCAGAGTTTAGGGAAAACTGGGTTGAGGATTCCTGGCTGCTCCCCGCACCTGTGGCTGTCTGTACGCACCTCTTTGGTGTACTCCTGACTCGTGCGCATGCTCAGTCCTTCGGACTGTCGTTGACACGGCCCAGTTTGGGACGGGATTTCGGTCAAAGTGTGGTCCAAACGTCGGCAAATTTGGAGGTCGAAAATTTTCCGACGAACTTCAAATTTTGCATGCTCCAAACACTGTATATTGCGCACTTGTCCTAAAAAATTGACAGACTTTCGCCGGGAAATGGCAGAGAAATTTCAGAGTTTAGGGAAAACTGGGTTGAGGATTCCTGGCTGCTCCCGCAACCTGTGGCTTTGTCTGTACGCACCCTCTTTGGTGTACTCCTGACTCGTGCGCAATGCTCCAGTCCTTCGGACTGTCGTTGACACGGCCCAGTTTGGGACGGGATTTCGGTCAAAGTGTGGTCCAAACGTCGGCAAATTTGGAGGTCGAAAATTTTCGACGAACTTCAATTTTGCATGCTCCAAACACTGTATATTGCGCACTTGTCCTAAAAAATTGACAGACTTTCGCCGGGAAATGGCCGAGAAATTTCAGAGTTTAGGGAAAACTGGGTTGAGGATTCCTGGCTGCTCCCGCAACCTGTGGCTGTCTGTACGCACCTCTTTGGGTGTACTCCTGACTCGTGCGCATGCTCAGTCCTTCGGACTGTCGTGACACGGCCCAGTTTGGGACGGGATTTCGGTCAAAGTGTGGTCCCAAACGTCGGCAAATTTGGAGGTCGAAGATTTTCCGACGAACTTCAAATTTGCATGCTCCAAACACTGTATATTGCGCACTTGTCCTAAAAAATTGACAGACTTTCGCCGGGAAATGGCAGAGAAATTTCAGAGTTTAGGGAAAACTGGGTTGAGGATTCCTGGCTGCTCCCGCAACCTGTGGCTGTCTGTACGCACCTCTTTGTGTACTCCTGACTCGTGCGCATGCTCAGTCCTTCGGACTGTCGTTGACACGGCCCAGTTTGGGACGGGATTTCGGTCAAAGTGTGGTCCAAACGTCGGCAAATTTGGAGGTCGAAAAATTTTCCGACGAACTTCAAATTTTGCATGCTCCAAACACTGTATATTGCGCACTTGTCCTAAAAAATTGACAGACTTTCGCTGGAAATGGCCGAGAAATTTCAGAGTTTAGGGAAAACTGGGTTGAGGATTCCTGGCTGCTCCCGCAACCTGTGGCTGTCTGTACGCACCTCTTTGGTGTACTCCTGACTCGTGCGCATGCTCAGTCCTTCGGACTGTCGTTGACACGGCCCAGTTTGGGACGGGATTTCGGTCAAAGTGTGGTCCAAACGTCGGCAAATTTGGAGGTCGAAAAATTTTCCGACGAACTTCAAATTTTGCATGCTCCAAACACTGTATATTGCGCACTTGTCCTAAAAAATTGACAGGACTTTCGCCAGGAAATGGCCGAGAAATTTCAGAGTTTAGGGAAAACTGGGTTGAGGATTCCTGGCTGCTCCCGCAACCTGTGGCTGTCTGTACGCACCTCTTTGGTGTACTCCTGACTCGTGCGCATGCTCAGTCCTTCGGACTGTCGTTGACACGGCCCAGTTTGGGACGGGATTTCGGTCAAAGTGTGGTCCAAACGTCGGCAAATTTGGAGGTCGAAAATTTTCCGACGAACTTCAAATTTTGCATGCTCCAAACACTGTATATTGCGCACTTGTCCTAAAAAATTGACAGACTTTCGCCGGGAAATGGCAGAGAAATTTCAGAGTTTAGGGAAAACTGGGTTGAGGATTCCTGGCTGCTCCCGCAACCTGTGGCTGTCTGTACGCACCTCTTTGGTGTACTCCTGACTCGTGCGCATGCTCAGTCCTTCGGACTGTCGTTGACACGGCCCAGTTTGGGACGGGATTTCGGTCAAAGTGTGGTCCAAACGTCGGCAAATTTGGAGGTCGAAAAATTTTCCGACGAACTTCAAATTTGGCATGCTCCAAACACTGTATATTGCGCACTTGTCCTAAAAAATTGACAGACTTTCGCCGGGAAATGGCAGAGAAATTTCAGAGTTTAGGGAAAACTGGGTTGAGGATTCCTGGCTGCTCCCGCAACCTGTGGCTGTCTGTACGCACCCTCTTTGGTGTACTCCTGACTCGTGCGCATGCTCAGTCCTTCGGACTGTCGTTGACACGGCCCAGTTTGGGACGGGATTTCGGTCAAAGTGTGGTCAAACGTCGGCAAATTTCGAGGTCGAAAAATTTTCCGACGAACTTCAAATTTTGCATGCTCCAAACACTGTATATTGCGCACTTGTCCTAAAAAATTGACAGACTTCGCCGGAAATGGCAGAGAAATTTCAGAGTTTAGGGAAAACTGGGTTGAGGATTCCTGGCTGCTCCCGCAACCTGGGCTGTCTGTACGCACCTCTTTGGTGTACTCCTGACTCGTGCGCATGCTCAGTCCTTCGGACTGTCGTTGACACGGCCCAGTTTGGGACGGGATTTCGGTCAAAGTGTGGTCCAAACGTCGGCAAATTTGGAGGTCGAAAATTTTCCGACGAACTTCAAATTTTGCATGCTCCAAACACTGTATATTGCGCACTTGTCCTAAAAAAATTGGACAGACTTTCGCCGGGAAATGGCAGAGAAATTTCAGAGTTTAGGGAAAACTGGGTGTGGATTCCTGGCTGCTCCCGCAACCTGTGGCTGTCTGTACGCACCTCTTTGGTGTACTCCTGACTCGTGCGCATGCTCAGTCCTTCGGACTGTCGTTGACACGGCCCAGTTTGGGACGGGATTTCGGTCAAAGTGTGGTCCAAACGTCGGCAAATTTGGAGGTCGAAAAATTTTCCGACGAACTTCAAATTTTGCATGCTCCAAACACTGTATATTGCTTGTCCTAAAAAATTGACAGACTTTCGCACGGGAAATGCAGAGAAATTTCAGAGTTTAGGGAAAACTGGGTTGAGGATTCCTGGCTGCTCCCGCAACCTGTGGGCTGTCTGTACGCACCCTCTTTGGTGTACTCCTGACTCGTGCGCATGCTCAGTCCTCTCGGACTGTCGTTGACACGGCCCAGTGTGGGACGGGATTTCAGGTCAAAGTGTGGTCCAAACGTCGGCAAATTTGGAGGTCGAAAAATTTTTCCAGACGAACTTCAAATTTTGCATGCTCCAAACACTGTATAATTGCGCACTTGTCCTAAAAAATTGACAGACTTTCGCCGGGAAATGGCAGAGAAATTCAGAGTTTAGGGAAAACTGGGTTGAGGATTCCTGGCTGCTCCCGCAACCTGTGGCTGTCTGTACGCACCTCTTTGGTGTACTCCTGACTCGTGCGCATGCTCAGTCCTTCGGACTGTCGTTGACACGGCCCAGTTTGGGACGGGATTTCGGTCAAAGTGTGGTCCAAACGTCGGCAAATTTGGAGGTCGAAAAATTTCCGACGAACTTCAAATTTTGCATGCTCCAAACACTGTATATTGCGCACTTGTCCTAAAAAAATTGACAGACTTTCGCCGGGAAATGGCAGAGAAATTCAGAGTTTAGGGAAAACTGGGTTGAGGATTCCTGGCTGCTCCCGCAACCTGTGGCTGTCTGTACGCACCTCTTTGGTGTACTCCTGACTCGTGCGGCATGCTCAGTCCTTCGGACTGTCGTTGACACGGCCAGTTTGGGACGGGAATTTCGGTCAAAGTGTGGTCCAAACGTCGGCAAATTTGGAGGTCGAAAAATTTTCCGACGAACTTCAAATTTTGCATGCTCCAAACACTGTATATTGCGCACTTGTCCTAAAAAATTGACAGACTTTCGCCGGGAAATGGCCGAGAAATTTCAGAGTTTAGGGAAAACTGGGTGAGGATTCCTGGCTGCTCCCGCAACCTGTGGCTGTCTGTACGCACCTCTTTGGTGTACTCCTGACTCGTGCGCATGCTCAGTCCTTCGGACTGTCGTTGACACGGCCCAGTTTGGGACGGGATTTCGGTCAAAGTGTGGTCCAAACGTCGGCAAATTTGGAGGTCGAAAAATTTTCCGACGAACTTCAAATTTTGCATGCTCCAAACACTGTATATTGCGCACTTGTCCTAAAAAATTGACAGACTTTCGCCGGGAAATGGCCGAGAAATTTCAGAGTTTAGGGAAAACTGGGTTGAGGATTCCTGGCTGCTCCCGCAACCTGTGGCTGTCTGTACGCACCTCTTTGTGTACTCCTGACTCGTGCGCAGATGCTCAGTCCTTCGGACTGTCGTTGACACGGCCCAGTTTGGGACGGGATTTCGGTCAAAGTGTGGTCCAACGTCGGCAAATTTGGAGGTCGAAAAATTTTCCGACGAACTTCAAATTTTGCATGCTCCAAACACTGTATATTGCGCACTTGTCCTAAAAAATTGACAGACTTTCGCCGGGAAATGGCAGAGAAATTTCAGAGTTTAGGGAAAACTGGGTTGAGGATTCTGGCTGCTCCCGCAACCTGTGGCTGTCTGTACGCACCTCTTTGGTGTACTCCTGACTCGTGCGCATGCTCAGTCCTTCGGACTGTCGTTGACACGGCCCAGTTTGGGACGGATTTCGGTCAAAGTGTGGTCCAAACGTCGGCAAATTTGGAGGTCGAAAAATTTTCCGACGAACTTCAAATTTTGCATGCTCCAAACACTGTATATTGCGCACTTGTCCTAAAAAATTGACAGACTTTCGCCGGGAAATGGCAGAGAAATTTCAGAGTTTAGGGAAAACTGGGTTGAGGATTCCTGGCTGCTCCCGCAACCTGTGGCTGTCTGTACGCACCTCTTTGGTGTACTCCTGACTCGTGCGCATGCTCAGTCCTTCGGACTGTCGTTGACACGGCCCAGTTTGGGACGGGATTTCGGTCAAAGTGTGGTCCAAACGTCGGCAAATTTGGAGGTCGAAAAATTTTCCGACGAACTTCAAATTTTGCATGCTCCAAACACTGTATATTGCGCACTTGTCCTAAAAAATTGACAGACTTTCGCCGGGAAATGGCAGAGAAATTTCAGAGTTTAGGGAAAACTGGGTGAGGATTCCTGGCTGCTCCCGCAACCTGTGGCTGTCTGTACGCACCTCTTTGGTGTACTCCTGACTCGTGCGCATGCTCAGTCCTTCGGACTGTCGTTGACACGGCCCAGTTTGGGACGGGATTTCGGTCAAAGTGTGGTCCAAACGTCGGCAAATTTGGAGGTCGAAAAATTTCCGACGAACTTCAAATTTTGCATGCTCCAAACACTGTATATTGCGCACTTGTCCTAAAAAATTGACAGACTTTCGCCGGGAAATGGCAGAGAAATTTCAGAGTTTAGGGAAAACTGGGTTGAGGATTCCTGCTGCTCCCGCAACCTGTGGCTGTCTGTACGCACCTCTTTGTGTACTCCTGACTCGTGCGCATGCTCAGTCCTTCGGACTGTCGTTGACACGGCCCAGTTTGGGACGGGATTTCGGTCAAAGTGTGGTCCAAACGTCGGCAAATTTGGAGGTCGAAAATTTTCCGACGAACTTCAAATTTTGCATGCTCCAAACACTGTATATTGCGCACTTGTCCTAAAAAATTGACAGACTTTCGCCGGGAAATGCAGAGAAATTTCAGAGTTTAGGGAAAACTGGGTTGAGGATTCCTGGCTGCTCCCGCAACCTGTGGCTGTCTGTACGCACCTCTTTGGTGTACTCCTGACTCGTGCGCATGCTCAGTCCTTCGGACGTCGTTGACACGGCCCAGTTTGGGACGGGATTTCGGTCAAAGTGTGGTCCAAACGTCGGCAAATTTGGAGGTCGAAAATTTTCCGACGAACTTCAAATTTTGCATGCTCCAAACACTGTATATTGCGCACTTGTCCTAAAAAATTGACAGACTTTCGCCGGGAAATGGCAGAGAAATTTCAGAGTTTAGGGAAAACTGGGTTGAGGATTCCTGGCTGCTCCCGCAACCTGTGGCTGTCTGTACGCACCTCTTGGTGTACTCCTGACTCGTGCGCATGCTCAGTCCTTCGGACTGTCGTTGACACGGCCCAGTTTGGGACGGGATTTCGGTCAAAGTGTGGTCCAAACGTCGGCAAATTTGGAGGTCGAAAAATTTTCCGACGAACTTCAAATTTTGCATGCTCCAAACACTGTATATTGCGCACTTGTCCTAAAAAATTGACAGACTTTCGCCGGGAAATGGCAGAGAAATTTCAGAGTTTAGGGAAAACTGGGTGAGGATTCCTGGCTGCTCCCGCAACCTGTGGCTGTCTGTACGCACCTCTTTGGTGTACTCCTGACTCGTGCGCATGCTCAGTCCTTCGGACTGTCGTTGACACGGCCCAGTTTGGGACGGGATTTCGGTCAAAGTGTGGTCCAAACGTCGGCAAATTTGGAGGTCGAAAAATTTTCCGACGAACTTCAAATTTTGCATGCTCCAAACACTGTATATTGCGCACTTGTCCTAAAAAATTGACAGACTTTCGCCGGAAATGGCAGAGAAATTTCAGAGTTTAGGGAAAACTGGGTTGAGGATTCCTGGCTGCTCCGCAACCTGTGGCTGTCTGTACGCACCTCTTTGGTGTACTCCTGATTCGTGCGCATGCTCAGTCCTTCGGACTGTCGTTGACACGGCCAGTTTGGGACGGGATTTCGGTCAAAGTGTGGTCCAAACGTCGGCAAATTTGGAGGTCGAAAATTTTCCGACGAACTTCAAATTTTGCATGCTCCAAACACTGTATATTGCGCACTTGTCCTAAAAAATTGACAGACTTTCGCCGGGAAATGGCAGAGAAATTTCAGAGTTTAGGGAAAACTGGGTTGAGGATTCCTGGCTGCTCCCGCAACCTGTGGCTGTCTGTACGCACCTCTTTGGTGTACTCCTGACTCGTGCGCATGCTCAGTCCTTCGGACTGTCGTTGACACGGCCCAGTTTGGACGGGATTTCGGTCAAAGTGTGGTCCAAACGTCGGCAAATTTGGAGGTCGAAAAATTTTCCGACGAACTTCAAATTTTGCATGCTCCAAACACTGTATATTGCGCACTTGTCCTAAAAATTGACAGACTTTCGCCGGGAAATGGCAGAGAAATTTCAGAGTTTAGGGAAAACTGGGTTGAGGATTCCTGGCTGCTCCCGCAACCTGTGGCTGTCTGTACGCACCTCTTTGGTGTACTCCTGACTCGTGCGCATGCTCAGTCCTTCGGACTGTCGTTGACACGGCCCAGTTTGGGACGGGATTTCGGTCAAAGTGTGGTCCAAACGTCGGCAAATTTGGAGGTCGAAAAATTTTCCGACGAACTTCAAATTTTGCATGCTCCAAACACTGTATATTGCGCACTTGTCCTAAAAAATTGACAGACTTTCGCCGGAAATGGCAGAGAAATTTCAGAGTTTAGGGAAAACTGGGTTGAGGATTCCTGGCTGCTCCCGCAACCTGTGGCTGTCTGTACGCACCTCTTTGGTGTACTCCTGACTCGTGCGCATGCTCAGTCCTTCGGACTGTCGTTGACACGGCCCAGTTTGGGACGGGATTTCGGTCAAAGTGTGGTCCAAAACGTCGGCAAATTTGGAGGTCGAAAAATTTTCCGACGAACTTCAAATTTTGCATGCTCCAAACACTGTATATTGCGCACTTGTCCTAAAAAATTGACAGACTTTCGCCGGAAATGGCAGAGAAATTTCAGAGTTTAGGGAAAACTGGGTTGAGGATTCCTGGCTGCTCCCGCAACCTGTGGCTGTCTGTACGCACCTCTTTGGTGTACTCCTGACTCGTGCGCATGCTCAGTCCTTCGGACTGTCGTTGACACGGCCCAGTTTGGGACGGATTTCGGTCAAAGTGTGGTCCAAACGTCGGCAAATTTGGAGGTCGAAAAATTTTCCGACGAACTTCAAATTTTGCATGCTCCAAACACTGTATATTGCGCACATTGTCCTAAAAAATTGACAGACTTTCGCCGGAAATGGCAGAGAAATTTCAGAGTTTAGGGAAAACTGGGTGAGGATTCCTGGCTGCTCCCGCAACCTGTGGCTGTCTGTACGCAACCTCTTTGGTGTACTCCTGACTCGTGCGCATGCTCAGTCCTTCGGACTGTCGTTGACACGGCCCAGTTTGGGACGGGATTTCGGTCAAAGTGTGGTCCAAACGTCGGCAAATTTGGAGGTCGAAAAATTTTCCGACGAACTTCAAATTTTGCATGCTCCAAACACTGTATATTGCGCACTTGTCCTAAAAAATTGACAGACTTTCGCCGGGAAATGGCAGAGAAATTTCAGAGTTTAGGGAAAACTGGGTTGAGGATTCCTGGCTGCTCCCGCAACCTGTGGCTGTCTGTACGCACCTCTTTGGTGTACTCCTGACTCGTGCGCATGCTCAGTCCTTCGGACTGTCGTTGACACGGCCCAGTTTGGGACGGGATTTCGGTCAAAGTGTGGTCCAAACGTCGGCAAATTTGGAGGTCGAAAAATTTCCGACGAACTTCAAATTTTGCATGCTCCAAACACTGTATATTGCGCACTTGTCCTAAAAAATTGACAGACTTTCGCCGGGAAATGGCAGAGAAATTTCAGAGTTTAGGGAAAACTGGGTTGAGGATTCCTGGCTGCTCCCGCAACCTGTGGCTGTCTGTACGCACCTCTTTGGTGTACTCCTGACTCGTGCGCATGCTCAGTCCTTCGGACTGTCGTTGACACGGCCCAGTTTGGGACGGGATTTCGGTCAAAGTGTGGTCCAAACGTCGGCAAATTTGGAGGTCGAAAAATTTTCCGACGAACTTCAAATTTTGCATGCTCCAAACACTGTATATTGCGCACTTGTCCTAAAAAATTGACAGACTTTCGCCGGAAATGGCAGAGAAATTTCAGAGTTTAGGGAAAACTGGGTTGAGGATTCCTGGCTGCTCCCGCAACCTGTGGCTGTCTGTACGCACCTCTTTGGTGTACTCCTGACTCGTGCGCATGCTCAGTCCTTCGGACTGTCGTTGACACGGCCCAGTTTGGGACGGGATTTCGGTCAAAGTGTGGTCCAAACGTCGGCAAATTTGGAGGTCGAAAAATTTTCCGACGAACTTCAAATTTTGCATGCTCCAAACACTGTATATTGCGCACTTGTCCTAAAAATTGACAGACTTTCGCCGGGAAATGGCAGAGAAATTTCAGAGTTTAGGGAAAACTGGGTTGAGGATTCCTGGCTGCTCCCGCAACCTGTGGCTGTCTGTACGCACCTCTTTGGTGTACTCCTGACTCGTGCGCATGCTCAGTCCTTCGGACTGTCGTTGACACGGCCCAGTTTGGGACGGGATTTCGGTCAAAGTGTGGTCCAAACGTCGGCAAATTTGGAGGTCGAAAAATTTTCCGACGAACTTCAAATTTTGCATGCTCCAAACACTGTATATTGCGCACTTGTCCTAAAAAATTGACAGACTTTCGCCGGGAAATGGCAGAGAAATTTCAGAGTTTAGGGAAAACTGGGTTGAGGATTCCTGGCTGCTCCCGCAACCTGTGGCTGTCTGTACGCACCTCTTTGGTGTACTCCTGACTCGTGCGCATGCTCAGTCCTTCGGACTGTCGTTGACACGGCCCAGTTTGGGACGGGATTTCGGTCAAAGTGTGGTCCAAACGTCGGCAAATTTGGAGGTCGAAAAATTTTCCGACGAACTTCAAATTTTGCATGCTCCAAACACTGTATATTGCGCACTTGTCCTAAAAAATTGACAGACTTTCGCCGGGAAATGGCAGAGAAATTTCAGAGTTTAGGGAAAACTGGGTTGAGGATTCCTGGCTGCTCCCGCAACCTGTGGCTGTCTGTACGCACCTCTTTGGTGTACTCCTGACTCGTGCGCATGCTCAGTCCTTCGGACTGTCGTTGACACGGCCCAGTTTGGGACGGGATTTCGGTCAAAGTGTGGTCCAAACGTCGGCAAATTTGGAGGTCGAAAAATTTTCCGACGAACTTCAAATTTTGCATGCTCCAAACACTGTATATTGCGCACTTGTCCTAAAAAATTGACAGACTTTCGCCGGGAAATGGCAGAGAAATTTCAGAGTTTAGGGAAAACTGGGTTGAGGATTCCTGGCTGCTCCCGCAACCTGTGGCTGTCTGTACGCACCTCTTTGGTGTACTCCTGACTCGTGCGCATGCTCAGTCCTTCGGACTGTCGTTGACACGGCCCAGTTTGGGACGGGATTTCGGTCAAAGTGTGGTCCAAACGTCGGCAAATTTGGAGGTCGAAAAATTTTCGACGAACTTCAAATTTTGCATGCTCCAAACACTGTATATTGCGCACTTGTCCTAAAAATTGACAGACTTTCGCCGGGAAATGGCAGAGAAATTTCAGAGTTTAGGGAAAACTGGGTTGAGGATTCCTGGCTGCTCCCGCAACCTGTGGCTGTCTGTACGCACCTCTTTGGTGTACTCCTGACTCGTGCGCATGCTCAGTCCTTCGGACTGTCGTTGACACGGCCCAGTTTGGGACGGGATTTCGGTCAAAGTGTGGTCCAAACGTCGGCAAATTTGGAGGTCGAAAAATTTTCCGACGAACTTCAAATTTTGCATGCTCCAAACACTGTATATTGCGCACTTGTCCTAAAAAATTGACAGACTTTCGCCGGGAAATGGCAGAGAAATTTCAGAGTTTAGGGAAAACTGGGTTGAGGATTCCTGGCTGCTCCCGCAACCTGTGGCTGTCTGTACGCACCTCTTTGGTGTACTCCTGACTCGTGCGCATGCTCAGTCCTTCGGACTGTCGTTGACACGGCCCAGTTTGGGACGGGATTTCGGTCAAAGTGTGGTCCAAACGTCGGCAAATTTGGAGGTCGAAAAATTTTCCGACGAACTTCAAATTTTGCATGCTCCAAACACTGTATATTGCGCACTTGTCCTAAAAAATTGACAGACTTTCGCCGGGAAATGGCAGAGAAATTTCAGAGTTTAGGGAAAACTGGGTTGAGGATTCCTGGCTGCTCCCGCAACCTGTGGCTGTCTGTACGCACCTCTTTGGTGTACTCCTGACTCGTGCGCATGCTCAGTCCTTCGGACTGTCGTTGTCACGGCCCAGTTTGGGACGGGATTTCGGTCAAAGTGTGGTCCAAACGTCGGCAAATTTGGAGGTCGAAAAATTTTCCGACGAACTTCAAATTTTGCATGCTCCAAACACTGTATATTGCGCACTTGTCCTAAAAAATTGACAGACTTTCGCCGGGAAATGGCAGAGAAATTTCAGAGTTTAGGGAAAACTGGGTTGAGGATTCCTGGCTGCTCCCGCAACCTGTGGCTGTCTGTACGCACCTCTTTGGTGTACTCCTGACTCGTGCGCATGCTCAGTCCTTCGGACTGTCGTTGACACGGCCCAGTTTGGGACGGGATTTCGGTCAAAGTGTGGTCCAAACGTCGGCAAATTTGGAGGTCGAAAAATTTTCCGACGAACTTCAAATTTTGCATGCTCCAAACACTGTATATTGCGCACTTGTCCTAAAAAATTGACAGACTTTCGCCGGGAAATGGCAGAGAAATTTCAGAGTTTAGGGAAAACTGGGTTGAGGATTCCTGGCTGCTCCCGCAACCTGTGGCTGTCTGTACGCACCTCTTTGGTGTACTCCTGACTCGTGCGCATGCTCAGTCCTTCGGACTGTCGTTGACACGGCCCAGTTTGGGACGGGATTTCGGTCAAAGTGTGGTCCAAACGTCGGCAAATTTGGAGGTCGAAAAATTTTTCGACGAACTTCAAATTTTGCATGCTCCAAACACTGTATATTGCGCACTTGTCCTAAAAAATTGACAGACTTTCGCCGGGAAATGGCAGAGAAATTTCAGAGTTTAGGGAAAACTGGGTTGAGGATTCCTGGCTGCTCCCGCAACCTGTGGCTGTCTGTACGCACCTCTTTGGTGTACTCCTGACTCGTGCGCATGCTCAGTCCTTCGGACTGTCGTTGACATGGCCCAGTTTGGGACGGGATTTCGGTCAAAGTGTGGTCCAAACGTCGGCAAATTTGGAGGTCGAAAAATTTTCCGACGAACTTCAAATTTTGCATGCTCCAAACACTGTATATTGCGCACTTGTCCTAAAAAATTGACAGACTTTCGCCGGGAAATGGCAGAGAAATTTCAGAGTTTAGGGAAAACTGGGTTGAGGATTCCTGGCTGCTCCCGCAACCTGTGGCTGTCTGTACGCACCTCTTTGGTGTACTCCTGACTCGTGCGCATGCTCAGTCCTTCGGACTGTCGTTGACACGGCCCAGTTTGGGACGGGATTTCGGTCAAAGTGTGGTCCAAACGTCGGCAAATTTGGAGGTCGAAAAATTTTCCGACGAACTTCAAATTTTGCATGCTCCAAACACTGTATATTGCGCACTTGTCCTAAAAAATTGACAGACTTTCGCCGGGAAATGGCAGAGAAATTTCAGAGTTTAGGGAAAACTGGGTTGAGGATTCCTGGCTGCTCCCGCAACCTGTGGCTGTCTGTACGCACCTCTTTGGTGTACTCCTGACTCGTGCGCATGCTCAGTCCTTCGGACTGTCGTTGACACGGCCCAGTTTGGGACGGGATTTCGGTCAAAGTGTGGTCCAAACGTCGGCAAATTTGGAGGTCGAAAAATTTTCGACGAACTTCAAATTTTGCATGCTCCAAACACTGTATATTGCGCACTTGTCCTAAAAAATTGACAGACTTTCGCCGGGAAATGGCAGAGAAATTTCAGAGTTTAGGGAAAACTGGGTTGAGGATTCCTGGCTGCTCCCGCAACCTGTGGCTGTCTGTACGCACCTCTTTGGTGTACTCCTGACTCGTGCGCATGCTCAGTCCTTCGGACTGTCGTTGACATGGCCCAGTTTGGGACGGGATTTCGGTCAAAGTGTGGTCCAAACGTCGGCAAATTTGGAGGTCGAAAAATTTTCCGACGAACTTCAAATTTTGCATGCTCCAAACACTGTATATTGCGCACTTGTCCTAAAAAATTGACAGACTTTCGCCGGGAAATGGCAGAGAAATTTCAGAGTTTAGGGAAAACTGGGTTGAGGATTCCTGGCTGCTCCCGCAACCTGTGGCTGTCTGTACGCACCTCTTTGGTGTACTCCTGACTCGTGCGCATGCTCAGTCCTTCGGACTGTCGTTGACACGGCCCAGTTTGGGACGGGATTTCGGTCAAAGTGTGGTCCAAACGTCGGCAAATTTGGAGGTCGAAAAATTTTCCGACGAACTTCAAATTTTGCATGCTCCAAACACTGTATATTGCGCACTTGTCCTAAAAAATTGACAGACTTTCGCCGGGAAATGGCAGAGAAATTTCAGAGTTTAGGGAAAACTGGGTTGAGGATTCCTGGCTGCTCCCGCAACCTGTGGCTGTCTGTACGCACCTCTTTGGTGTACTCCTGACTCGTGCGCATGCTCAGTCCTTCGGACTGTCGTTGACACGGCCCAGTTTGGGACGGGATTTCGGTCAAAGTGTGGTCCTAACGTCGGCAAATTTGGAGGTCGAAAAATTTTCCGACGAACTTCAAATTTTGCATGCTCCAAACACTGTATATTGCGCACTTGTCCTAAAAAATTGACAGACTTTCGCCGGGAAATGGCAGAGAAATTTCAGAGTTTAGGGAAAACTGGGTTGAGGATTCCTGGCTGCTCCCGCAACCTGTGGCTGTCTGTACGCACCTCTTTGGTGTACTCCTGACTCGTGCGCATGCTCAGTCCTTCGGACTGTCGTTGACACGGCCCAGTTTGGGACGGGATTTCGGTCACGTCGGACGTGTTTTTCTTCGTCGTGCTGCGTGCGTCCTACCGCAGTCATGCCACTGAATCGGCGGAGGACGGTGGAAATCCACCTGAGTGACGGCGTAAAACCTGACGATGTTTTCGTTTCTTTGGACAAGGAATTGAGAGATCTAGATGTCGAATGTGTGCAACCTTTGAGTGACAGGAGGTGGGCGATTACCGTGGCTACTGAGGTTTTATCAAACAAGCTACTACGGGCAAGACTACAGGTGGGGAAAAAACCGGCAACAGTCACCCCAGCAGGAGGCAACGTTAACTACGTGAACATTAAGTATGCCCCGGACGAGATGGCAGACACCGCCATTGCGTCCAAGCTCTCCGAGTTCGGCCGGGTTCTATCCTATCGACGTGGACATTGGCAGACTCGACTCGGCTGGCGCAATGGGATGCGCCATTTTCAAATGGAGCTTCAGAAACAAATTCCTAGCTACGTACAGGTGGGTGGTTACAAGCTACTGGTTCAGTACGAGGGACAGATTAAGACGTGCCGAGCCTGCGGGGAAAGCGGTCACTACGTCGCGGAATGCCCGAACATTTCATGCTTTAATTGTAAGAAGAAAGGCCACCGCAGCACGGAATGCCCCGAGCCAAAGAAATGTCTTATTTGTGGAGAGAACGGCCATTTTGCCCGTGAGTGCCCTAAGTCATGGCGTAACGTAACCAAGAAAGGTACAATGATATTCCCCCCACAAGTGGATAACGCCGAAGATTCCATGGAGAGTATGGACGAGGCCGACCCACCACCGGACCGACCGAGTACCTCGGCAGCTCCCGACCCAACACTGGACCGACCGAGTACCTCGACAGCGCCCGACCCACCACCAGACCGACCAAGTACCTCGGCAGCTCCAGCCGCCCGCGCAGCCAAAGGAAACCTCGGCATTTGGGACGAGGCGGTCCGACTATCGAGGAAGTTTGTACCAGCCAGAAAGTCGACCGTTGCGGAACAATTAGAGGCAAGTCCCATGAAACGTGCATCCAAGGCCACACCCAGTACACCACCAGCCCGGCCCGCCGCAGCTCGGTCCGTAACACGGCCCGGAGTGCCTGTACAACGACACCACAAAGCGAAGTGCCAACCAGCGTTGGAAACGCCTTATAAGAAGAACTCTAGCCGAATTGGTGGACAGACTGTGTCAACTACGGCCACCCCAGCTGTAGACCCCACTGATGCACCCCCTTCGTCCAAAGCCAAGGTTACCCCTAAGGCCAAGACGGAAACAAGACTCAAGGTGAAAACTGCCGGAAAATCCCACGGAGTTAACTATGATGAACATTTGGAATTTTCACAAGCGGCGGTGGCAAATATTCGTACTCGGGCTTGGGCCGAGGAAGTGGCCACCTATAATGCTTACGAGGCCCTAGATGACGAGCTTGCCCAAGAAACCCCGTTAGCACCGACCGGTTCCACCTATTCCCCGCTGTTTCCCCAGCAGAACCAAGAGGATTCGGACGCGGAGTCGGACGCTGAATCGGACGGCTCAACGTACTCCGCGGTGAGCAGTGTCAAGAGCGTGGCCAGCAGTAAACGCGTTCTCTCCCCCCCTGAAGAGAACTACGCTACGCAACATAAGAAAACCCGGAGTAAGAAGATTAGATAGTTTGACTTGAACTGATTCACTTTATGATTCACTTGATGTTGATATTTCTTGTATTTTTCCAAATGTTTAATTTCACCATTGCATCGTTAAATGTTAATGGTATAAGAAATCAGACAAAACGAAGTAATGTTTTCCAGTATTGCAATAACCAGCATGTAGATATTTTATTATTACAAGAAACCCATGCTTCGGGCTTCTCTGAAGCCAGGGCATGGTCTCATGAATTTGGTGGTACTGGGTTTTGGTCTTTTGGTTGTAGGAGTAGTCGTGGGGTAGCCATTTTGCTGTCTAAACGGCATTCATGGGGCCCTGTAGATAATTTGCGTGACAACAACGGTCGCATTATATCCCTAACCGTAACAATGCCTCATACCAAACAAAGGGTACGCATTGTGAATGTGTATGGTCCGAATGATCCTCACGAAAGGCAGGAATTCTTTTCAAAAGAAGTGCGTAAACATCACTGTGGTATGAGGCATGTTGTTTTGGGCGGGGATTTTAACTGCATCGAAAATAAATTATTAGATTCTAAAAGTGGGAGTAAAACGTACATGTTGAAAGCCACAAAAGGAAGTTACGAAATTCAAATACTGGCCAAAACGGGGGGTTTACAGGACGTTTGGCGTCTTCAAAACCCTCAGGACAAGCGTTTCACTTGGCATTCAAACCAAAGTGCCTCCAGGATTGACCGTTTGTATGTGTCACGTGAACTATCAATGGAATGTCAAAGTGCAATCACTGCTTGTCCTTTCTCAGACCATGATATGGTCTCCTTTACGACTTCTGATGCCGTTTCTAACATTGGGCGGGGATTTTGGAAAATGAATACTTCTTTTCTGGGGAGGGACGATTTCAGACTTGTGGTTAAGGAAGAATGGTCGAACTGGGTTCAAAACAAAGGGAAATTTGACAATTTGGTTGAATGGTGGGACAAGGGAAAAGCCCGATTGAAACGAGCGGTGATTGCATTTTCCGTGGGTGAATCTAGACAGCGTAAAATTTATCGTAGGGAGCTTCTAAGTAAAATTAGTATTCTTCAAAAACGTATTGACAACCAAGATTTTGCATGTGTAGACGAACTACGGGGTTTGCGGGCAGATTTTGATAATTTTTGTAAATCTGGCTTTCCCATTTCAAGCCCTGTAGTGCGTGGAGAAGCGAGTGTTTTTAAGCCAACAAGTAATGACCCAGATCTCAAAAGAATGCAAAGTCTTCACGACCTTTCCGGTCGACTGGTCACGGACCAAAACCAAATGACTAACGTCTGCAGAGACTACTATAACAATTTGTACACTGAAGGCAGCATAGATCAAAAGGAAATCGATTTTTTCAAAAGCACTATTGATAGATCGCTGAGCCCCGAGGAACAATTGTTACTCGAGGGGTCAGTGACCGTCGATGAAGTGAAACGGGCATTGTTTAGTATGTCAGCGGGAAAGTCTCCGGGCTCGGACGGCATACCCGTAGAGTTTTATAAAGAATTCTTTGACGAAGTGGGTCAGGATTTGTGCGACGTAATCAATGCAGTTTTTATTGACGGTAGCTTAAGCACAAGTCAAAGATCTGGCCTGATCACATTGTTGTTCAAAAACAAGGGTAGTCGTGACGATATTGGCAATTGGAGGCCTATATCGCTATTGAATGTTGACTATAAGGTAATAGCCAAAATCCTTGCAAACAGAGTTAGGCAAATTCTTCCGACAATCATCCACGAGGATCAGACTTGTTCTGTAGCCGGAAGAAGTATTAGTGACAATGCACATCTGCTCCGTAATATCCAAGATTACGTAGATCAGAAAAACATGCGCGTTGCGTTCGTATCTCTCGATCAGCAAAAAGCGTTTGATAGAGTTGATTGGCGTTATCTTAGGCAAATTCTTGAGACGTTTGGCTTTGGTGATACGTTTTGCAGATGGGTTGAAATTTTGTATACGGACATTTCAAGTTCGGTGATATGCAATGGCAATGTTTCCGACCCATTTTCACTCTCCAGAGGCGTTCGGCAGGGCTGCCCGTTGTCCCCATTGCTTTACATCCTTGCCCTTGAACCTCTGGCTTGTGCAATTAGGGCGGATCGGAAAATTCAAGGTGCCAAATTGCCCGGGGGCATTGAAGCCAAGGTTTCGATGTATGCTGATGATATGACTCTCATCTTGTCGGATGATGCGTCTATCATCAAGAGTTTTGAGCTTGTCGAGAGATACGAACGCGCATCCAACGCTAAACTTAACCCCCAGAAAACTAGCGGTGTTTTTCTTGGCTGTTGGAAAAATCGTAGTACTGGCCCAGTTGACATCTCTTGGGTACACTCCACAAAAATAGTTGGTGTTATGTTCGGGTATGATGATATTTACACTAGAATGTGGAAAGACAAAACAAACCAGCTCAGGGCGTGTATTAATGAATGGGAAGACTGTAATTTTTCAATGAAGGGTAGAGTTAATGTTGTAAATATTTTCATTTTGTCTAAAGTTTGGTTCCTAGCAGAAGTTGCCCCACCTTCGAAAAAAGTTATTCAAGAAATTAACAAAATAATTTTTGGTTTTGTTTGGGACAACAAGGTAGAAAATGTTAGTCGAAACACCATGTTTCTCCCTCTATCTGAAGGTGGAATGGGTGTACTAAACCTTGAAAATAGAGTAGCCGCTATGCTGGGCGTTCATATTTCAAATCTGCTAGATATAAAGCCGGCTAAATGGCGAGTTCTTGCGCGCTATTGGTGTGGTCTGACGCTGAGAAGTGTAGATCCGTCATTAGCACGTGACAATCTACCTCACTCCGACACACAGCCGAAATTTTATCGACTGGCTCTGGGGCACTTTCGACAGTTTCAAAATCATGAGGCAGATTGGAAACATGTCAGATTCAAAGAACACTTGGCCACTATTTCAGACACCATGAAATCCGAACCCAAAATACAAAGGGTTTATCCAACCAAAGATTGGGCTACCGTGTGGAAGCGAACATTGTGTGCTAAACTGAGCAATAAGCAGGTTTCCTTGAATTTTAAGATAGTTCACGATGTTCTTCCTATTGGCAGCCGAACTAGAAAGTTATTTAATGCCAAGGGACTTTGCCCACATTGTCACCAATTCGAAACCATTCAGCATGCCTATGTACAGTGCCGTGTTGTCCAGCCTGTTGAAGAATGGTTTGGTGCACACGTGAGCAGAATCAACCACACTGCTGCCGACACAATTGACACGAACACATTGGTCTTTTCATTGTTTCAAATGCCCAATTTGAAGAAAATGGAAACTAAACTGGCCCAACAATACAGTGTGTTTCGTACAACTGTTTGGTTAGTACGAAATGAAGCAAAGTATAATAACAAAGGGTTTACTTCGAACGAAATAATTTCTCGTTTAAAACGATGCCTAAAGTAAGGTTGTTCTGTAACTTAAATTTAAAGTGTACCGTTTTCATTTTGTTACCTTTTGACAGTCTAGCATTTGGTTTGACATAATGTTTAAAAAGCTGGTTTATTTTTATCGTTTGTAAATAGCAGTATTGTTTATTGTAAAATAAAACAATTTCAAAAACTGATTTCGGTCAAAGTGTGGTCCAAACGTCGGCAAATTTGGAGGTCGAAAAATTTTCCGACGAACTTCAAATTTTGCATGCTCCAAACACTGTATATTGCGCACTTGTCCTAAAAAATTGACAGACTTTCGCCGGGAAATGGCAGAGAAATTTCAGAGTTTAGGGAAAACTGGGTTGAGGATTCCTGGCTGCTCCCGCAACCTGTGGCTGTCTGTACGCACCTCTTTGGTGTACTCCTGACTCGTGCGCATGCTCAGTCCTTCGGACTGTCGTTGACACGGCCCAGTTTGGGACGGGATTTCGGTCAAAGTGTGGTCCAAACGTCGGCAAATTTGGAGGTCGAAAAATTTTCCGACGAACTTCAAATTTTGCATGCTCCAAACACTGTATATTGCGCACTTGTCCTAAAAAATTGACAGACTTTCGCCGGGAAATGGCAGAGAAATTTCAGAGTTTAGGGAAAACTGGGTTGAGGATTCCTGGCTGCTCCCGCAACCTGTGGCTGTCTGTACGCACCTCTTTGGTGTACTCCTGACTCGTGCGCATGCTCAGTCCTTCGGACTGTCGTTGACACGGCCCAGTTTGGGACGGGATTTCGGTCAAAGTGTGGTCCAAACGTCGGCAAATTTGGAGGTCGAAAAATTTTCCGACGAACTTCAAATTTTGCATGCTCCAAACACTGTATATTGCGCACTTGTCCTAAAAAATTGACAGACTTTCGCCGGGAAATGGCAGAGAAATTTCAGAGTTTAGGGAAAACTGGGTTGAGGATTCCTGGCTGCTCCCGCAACCTGTGGCTGTCTGTACGCACCTCTTTGGTGTACTCCTGACTCGTGCGCATGCTCAGTCCTTCGGACTGTCGTTGACACGGCCCAGTTTGGGACGGGATTTCGGTCAAAGTGTGGTCCAAACGTCGGCAAATTTGGAGGTCGAAAAATTTTCCGACGAACTTCAAATTTTGCATGCTCCAAACACTGTATATTGCGCACTTGTCCTAAAAAATTGACAGACTTTCGCCGGGAAATGGCAGAGAAATTTCAGAGTTTACGGAAAACTGGGTTGAGGATTCCTGGCTGCTCCCGCAACCTGTGGCTGTCTGTACGCACCTCTTTGGTGTACTCCTGACTCGTGCGCATGCTCAGTCCTTCGGACTGTCGTTGACACGGCCCAGTTTGGGACGGGATTTCGGTCAAAGTGTGGTCCAAACGTCGGCAAATTTGTAGGTCGAAAAATTTTCCGACGAACTTCAAATTTTGCATGCTCCAAACACTGTATATTGCGCACTTGTCCTAAAAAATTGACAGACTTTCGCCGGGAAATGGCAGAGAAATTTCAGAGTTTAGGGAAAACTGGGTTGAGGATTCCTGGCTGCTCCCGCAACCTGTGGCTGTCTGTACGCACCTCTTTGGTGTACTCCTGACTCGTGCGCATGCTCAGTCCTTCGGACTGTCGTTGACACGGCCCAGTTTGGGACGGGATTTCGGTCAAAGTGTGGTCCAAACGTCGGCAAATTTGGAGGTCGAAAAATTTTCCGACGAACTTCAAATTTTGCATGCTCCAAACACTGTATATTGCGCACTTGTCCTAAAAAATTGACAGACTTTCGCCGGGAAATGGCAGAGAAATTTCAGAGTTTAGGGAAAACTGGGTTGAGGATTCCTGGCTGCTCCCGCAACCTGTGGCTGTCTGTACGCACCTCTTTGGTGTACTCCTGACTCGTGCGCATGCTCAGTCCTTCGGACTGTCGTTGACACGGCCCAGTTTGGGACGGGATTTCGGTCAAAGTGTGGTCCAAACGTCGGCAAATTTGGAGGTCGAAAAATTTTCCGACGAACTTCAAATTTTGCATGCTCCAAACACTGTATATTGCGCACTTGTCCTAAAAAATTGACAGACTTTCGCCGGGAAATGGCAGAGAAATTTCAGAGTTTAGGGAAAACTGGGTTGAGGATTCCTGGCTGCTCCCGCAACCTGTGGCTGTCTGTACGCACCTCTTTGGTGTACTCCTGACTCGTGCGCATGCTCAGTCCTTCGGACTGTCGTTGACACGGCCCAGTTTGGGACGGGATTTCGGTCAAAGTGTGGTCCAAACGTCGGCAAATTTGGAGGTCGAAAAATTTTCCGACGAACTTCAAATTTTGCATGCTCCAAACACTGTATATTGCGCACTTGTCCTAAAAAATTGACAGACTTTCGCCGGGAAATGGCAGAGAAATTTCAGAGTTTAGGGAAAACTGGGTTGAGGATTCCTGGCTGCTCCCGCAACCTGTGGCTGTCTGTACGCACCTCTTTGGTGTACTCCTGACTCGTGCGCATGCTCAGTCCTTCGGACTGTCGTTGACACGGCCCAGTTTGGGACGGGATTTCGGTCAAAGTGTGGTCCAAACGTCGGCAAATTTGGAGGTCGAAAAATTTTCCGACGAACTTCAAATTTTGCATGCTCCAAACACTGTATATTGCGCACTTGTCCTAAAAAATTGACAGACTTTCGCCGGGAAATGGCAGAGAAATTTCAGAGTTTAGGGAAAACTGGGTTGAGGATTCCTGGCTGCTCCCGCAACCTGTGGCTGTCTGTACGCACCTCTTTGGTGTACTCCTGACTCGTGCGCATGCTCAGTCCTTCGGACTGTCGTTGACACGGCCCAGTTTGGGACGGGATTTCGGTCAAAGTGTGGTCCAAACGTCGGCAAATTTGGAGGTCGAAAAATTTTCCGACGAACTTCAAATTTTGCATGCTCCAAACACTGTATATTGCGCACTTGTCCTAAAAAATTGACAGACTTTCGCCGGGAAATGGCAGAGAAATTTCAGAGTTTAGGGAAAACTGGGTTGAGGATTCCTGGCTGCTCCCGCAACCTGTGGCTGTCTGTACGCACCTCTTTGGTGTACTCCTGACTCGTGCGCATGCTCAGTCCTTCGGACTGTCGTTGACACGGCCCAGTTTGGGACGGGATTTCGGTCAAAGTGTGGTCCAAACGTCGGCAAATTTGGAGGTCGAAAAATTTTCCGACGAACTTCAAATTTTGCATGCTCCAAACACTGTATATTGCGCACTTGTCCTAAAAAATTGACAGACTTTCGCCGGGAAATGGCAGAGAAATTTCAGAGTTTAGGGAAAACTGGGTTGAGGATTCCTGGCTGCTCCCGCAACCTGTGGCTGTCTGTACGCACCTCTTTGGTGTACTCCTGACTCGTGCGCATGCTCAGTCCTTCGGACTGTCGTTGACACGGCCCAGTTTGGGACGGGATTTCGGTCAAAGTGTGGTCCAAACGTCGGCAAATTTGGAGGTCGAAAAATTTTCCGACGAACTTCAAATTTTGCATGCTCCAAACACTGTATATTGCGCACTTGTCCTAAAAAATTGACAGACTTTCGCCGGGAAATGGCAGAGAAATTTCAGAGTTTAGGGAAAACTGGGTTGAGGATTCCTGGCTGCTCCCGCAACCTGTGGCTGTCTGTACGCACCTCTTTGGTGTACTCCTGACTCGTGCGCATGCTCAGTCCTTCGGACTGTCGTTGACACGGCCCAGTTTGGGACGGGATTTCGGTCAAAGTGTGGTCCAAACGTCGGCAAATTTGGAGGTCGAAAAATTTTCCGACGAACTTCAAATTTTGCATGCTCCAAACACTGTATATTGCGCACTTGTCCTAAAAAATTGACAGACTTTCGCCGGGAAATGGCAGAGAAATTTCAGAGTTTAGGGAAAACTGGGTTGAGGATTCCTGGCTGCTCCCGCAACCTGTGGCTGTCTGTACGCACCTCTTTGGTGTACTCCTGACTCGTGCGCATGCTCAGTCCTTCGGACTGTCGTTGACACGGCCCAGTTTGGGACGGGATTTCGGTCAAAGTGTGGTCCAAACGTCGGCAAATTTGGAGGTCGAAAAATTTTCCGACGAACTTCAAATTTTGCATGCTCCAAACACTGTATATTGCGCACTTGTCCTAAAAAAATGACAGACTTTCGCCGGGAAATGGCAGAGAAATTTCAGAGTTTAGGGAAAACTGGGTTGAGGATTCCTGGCTGCTCCCGCAACCTGTGGCTGTCTGTACGCACCTCTTTGGTGTACTCCTGACTCGTGCGCATGCTCAGTCCTTCGGACTGTCGTTGACACGGCCCAGTTTGGGACGGGATTTCGGTCAAAGTGTGGTCCAAACGTCGGCAAATTTGGAGGTCGAAAAATTTTCCGACGAACTTCAAATTTTGCATGCTCCAAACACTGTATATTGCGCACTTGTCCTAAAAAATTGACAGACTTTCGCCGGGAAATGGCAGAGAAATTTCAGAGTTTAGGGAAAACTGGGTTGAGGATTCCTGGCTGCTCCCGCAACCTGTGGCTGTCTGTACGCACCTCTTTGGTGTACTCCTGACTCGTGCGCATGCTCAGTCCTTCGGACTGTCGTTGACACGGCCCAGTTTGGGACGGGATTTCGGTCACGTCGGACGTGTTTTTCTTCGTCGTGCTGCGTGCGTCCTACCGCAGTCATGCCACTGAATCGGCGGAGGACGGTGGAAATCCACCTGAGTGACGGCGTAAAACCTGACGATGTTTTCGTTTCTTTGGACAAGGAATTGAGAGATCTAGATGTCGAATGTGTGCAACCTTTGAGTGACAGGAGGTGGGCGATTACCGTGGCTACTGAGGTTTTATCAAACAAGCTACTACGGGCAAGACTACAGGTGGGGAAAAAACCGGCAACAGTCACCCCAGCAGGAGGCAACGTTAACTACGTGAACATTAAGTATGCCCCGGACGAGATGGCAGACACCGCCATTGCGTCCAAGCTCTCCGAGTTCGGCCGGGTTCTATCCTATCGACGTGGACATTGGCAGACTCGACTCGGCTGGCGCAATGGGATGCGCCATTTTCAAATGGAGCTTCAGAAACAAATTCCTAGCTACGTACAGGTGGGTGGTTACAAGCTACTGGTTCAGTACGAGGGACAGATTAAGACGTGCCGAGCCTGCGGGGAAAGCGGTCACTACGTCGCGGAATGCCCGAACATTTCATGCTTTAATTGTAAGAAGAAAGGCCACCGCAGCACGGAATGCCCCGAGCCAAAGAAATGTCTTATTTGTGGAGAGAACGGCCATTTTGCCCGTGAGTGCCCTAAGTCATGGCGTAACGTAACCAAGAAAGGTACAATGATATTCCCCCCACAAGTGGATAACGCCGAAGATTCCATGGAGAGTATGGACGAGGCCGACCCACCACCGGACCGACCGAGTACCTCGGCAGCTCCCGACCCAACACTAGACCGACCGAGTACCTCGACAGCGCCCGACCCACCACCAGACCGACCAAGTACCTCGGCAGCTCCAGCCGCCCGCGCAGCCAAAGGAAACCTCGGCATTTGGGACGAGGCGGTCCGACTATCGAGGAAGTTTGTACCAGCCAGAAAGTCGACCGTTGCGGAACAATTAGAGGCAAGTCCCATGAAACGTGCATCCAAGGCCACACCCAGTACACCACCAGCCCGGCCCGCCGCAGCTCGGTCCGTAACACGGCCCGGAGTGCCTGTACAACGACAACACAAAGCGAAGTGCCAACCAGCGTTGGAAACGCCTTATAAGAAGAACTCTAGCCGAATTGGTGGACAGACTGTGTCAACTACGGCCACCCCAGCTGTAGACCCCACTGATGCACCCCCTTCGTCCAAAGCCAAGGTTACCCCTAAGGCCAAGACGGAAACAAGACTCAAGGTGAAAACTGCCGGAAAATCCCACGGAGTTAACAATGATGAACATTTGGAATTTTCACAAGCGGCGGTGGCAAATATTCGTACTCGGGCTTGGGCCGAGGAAGTGGCCACCTATAATGCTTACGAGGCCCTAGATGACGAGCTTGCCCAAGAAACCCCGGTGGCACCGACCGGTTCCACCTTTTCCCCGTTATTTCCCCAGCAGAACCAACAGGATGTTGACGCGGATTCGGACGCGGAGTCGGACGCTGAATCGGACGGCTCAACGTACTCCGCGGTGAGCAGTGTCAAGAGCGTGGCCAGCAGTAAACGCGTTCTCTCCCCCCCGGAAGAGAACTACGCTACGCAACATAAGAAAACCCGGAGTAAAAAGAATAGATAGTTTGACCCGAACTGATTCACTTCATGATTCACTTGATGTTTATATTTCTTGTATTTTTCCAAATGTTTAATTTCACCATTGCATCGTTAAATGTTAACGGTATAAGAAACCAGACAAAACGAAGTAATGTTTTTCAGTTTTGCAATAATCAGCATGTAGATATTTTATTATTACAAGAAACCCATGCTTCGGGCTTCTCTGAAGCCAGGGCATGGTCTCATGAATTTGGTGGTACTGGGTTTTGGTCTTTTGGTTGTAGGAATAGTCGTGGGGTAGCCATTTTGCTATCTAAACGGCATTCGTGGGGTCCTGTAGATAATTTGCGTGACAACAACGGTCGCATTATATCCCTAACCGTAACAATGCCTCATACCAAACAAAGGGTACGCATTGTGAATGTGTATGGACCGAATGATCCTCACGAAAGGCAGGAATTCTTTTCAAAAGAAGTGCGTAAACATCACTGTGGTATGAGGCATGTTGTTTTGGGCGGGGATTTTAACTGCATCGAAAATAAGGATTTAGATTCTAAAAGTGGGAGCAAAACGTACATGTTGAAAGCCACAAAAGGAAGTTACGAAGTTAAAATTCTGGCCAAAACGGGAGGTTTACAGGACGTTTGGCGTCTTCAAAACCCTCATGATAAGCGTTTCACTTGGCATTCGAACCAAAGTGCCTCCAGGATTGACCGTTTGTATGTGTCACGTGAATTATCAATGGAATGTCAAAGTGCAATCACTGCTTGTCCTTTCTCGGACCATGATATGGTCTCCTTTACGACTTCTGATGCCGTTTCAAACATTGGGCGGGGATTTTGGAAAATGAATACTTCCTTTCTGGGGAGGGACGATTTCAGACTTGTGGTTAAGGAAGAATGGTCGAACTGGGTTCAAAACAAAGGGAAATTTGATAATTTGGTTGAATGGTGGGACAAGGGAAAAGCCCGATTGAAACGAGCGGTGATTGCATTTTCCGTGGGTGAATCTAGACAGCGTAAAATTTATCGTAGGGAGCTTCTAAGTAAAATTAGTATTCTTCAAAAACGTATTAACAACCAAGATTTTGCATGTGTAGACGAACTACGGGGTTTGCGGGCAGATTTTGATAATTTGTGTAAATCCGGCTTTCCTATTTCAAGCCCCGTAGTGCGTGGAGAAGGGGGTGTTTTTAAGCCAACAAGTAATGACCCAGATCTCAAAAGAATGCAAAGTCTTCACGACCTTTCCGGTCGACTGGTCACGGACCAAAACCAAATGACTAACGTCTGCAGAGACTACTATGACAATTTGTACACTGAAGGCAACATAGATCAAAAGGAAATCGATTTTTTCAAAAGCACCATTGATAGATCGCTGAGCCCCGAGGAACAATTGTTACTCGAGGGGTCAGTGACCGTCGATGAAGTAAAACGGGCATTGTTTAGTATGCCAGCGGGAAAGTCTCCGGGCTCGGACGGCATACCCGTAGAGTATTATAAAGAATTTTTTGACGAAGTGGGTCAGGATTTGTGCGACGTAATCAATGCAGTTTTTATTGACGGTAGCTTAAGTACAAGTCAAAGATCTGGCCTGATCACATTGTTGTTCAAAAACAAGGGTAGTCGTGACGATATTGGCAATTGGAGGCCTATATCGCTATTGAATGTTGACTATAAGGTAATAGCCAAAATTCTTGCAAACAGAGTTAGACAAATTCTACCGTCAATCATCCACGAGGATCAGACTTGTTCTGTAGCCGGGAGAAGTATTACTGACAATGCACATCTGCTCCGTAATATCCAAGATTACGTAGATCAGAAAAACATGCGCGTTGCGTTCGTATCTCTCGATCAGCAAAAAGCGTTTGATAGAGTTGACTGGCGTTATCTTAGGCAAATTCTTCAGAAGTTTGGCTTTGGTGATACGTTTTGCAGATGGGTTTCAATTTTGTATACGGACATTTCAAGTTCGGTAATATGCAATGGCAATGTTTCCGACCCATTTTCACTCTCCAGAGGCGTTCGGCAGGGCTGCCCGTTGTCCCCATTGCTTTACATCCTTGCCCTTGAACCTCTGGCTTGTGCAATTAGGGCGGATCGGAAAATCCAAGGTGCCAAATTGCCCGGGGGCATTGAAGCCAAAGTTTCGATGTATGCTGATGATATGACTCTCATCTTGTCGGATGATGCGTCTATCATCAATAGTTTTAAGCTTGTCGAGAGATACGAACGCGCATCCAACGCTAAACTTAACCCCCAGAAAACTAGCGGTGTTTTTCTTGGCTGTTGGAAAAATCGTAGTTCTGGCCCAGTTGACATTTCCTGGGTACACTCCACAAAAATAGTTGGTGTTATGTTCGGGTATGATGATATTTACACTAGAATGTGGAAAGACAAAACAAACCAGCTCAGGGCGTGTATTAATGAATGGGAAGACTGTAATTTTTCAATGAAGGGTAGAGTTAATGTTGTAAATATTTTCATTTTGTCTAAAGTTTGGTTCCTAGCAGAAGTTGCCCCACCTTCGAAGAAAGTTATTCAAGAAATTAACAAAATAATTTTTGGTTTTGTTTGGGACAACAAGGTAGAAAATGTTAGTCGAAACACCATGTTTCTCCCTCTATCTGAAGGTGGAATGGGTGTACTAAACCTTGAAAATAGAGTAGCCGCTATGCTGGGCGTTCATATTTCAAATCTGCTAGATACAAAGCCGGCTAAATGGCGAGTTCTTGCGCGCTATTGGTGTGGTCTGACGCTGAGAAGTGTAGATCCGTCATTAGCGCGTGACAATCTACCTCACTCCGACACACAGCCGAAGTTTTATCGACTGGTTCTGGGGCACTTTCGGCAGTTTCAAAATCATGAGGCAGATTGGAAACATGTCAAATTTAAGGAACACTTGGTCACTATTTCAGACACAATGAAATCGGAACCCAAAATACAAAGAGTTTATCCAACTAAAGATTGGGCTACCGTATGGAAGCGCACATTGTGTGCTAAACTGAGCAATAAGCAGGTTTCCTTAAACTTTAGGATACTTCACGATGTTATTCCTATTGGCAGCCGAACTAGAAAGTTATTTAATGCTAAGGGACTTTGCCCACATTGTAACCAATTCGAAACCATTCAGCATGCCTTTGTACAGTGCCGTGTTGTCCAGCCTGTTGCAGAATGGTTTGGTGCACACGTGAGCAGAATCAACCACACTGCTGCCGACACAATTGACACGAACACATTGGTCTTTTCATTGTTTCAAATGCCCAATTTGAAGAAAATGGAAACTAAACTGGCCCAACAATACAGTGTGTTCCGTACAACTGTTTGGTTAGTACGAAATGAAGCAAAGTATAATAACAAACAGTTTACTTCGAACGAAATAATTTCTCGTTTAAAACGATGCCTAAAGTAAGGTAGTTCTGTAACTTAAATTTAAAGTGTACCGTTTTCATTTTGTTACCTTTTGACAGTCTAGCATTTGGTTTGACATAATGTTGAAAAAGCTGGTTTATTTTTATCGTTTGTAAATAGCAGTATTGTTTATTGTAAAATAAAACAATTTCAAAAACTGATTTCGGTCAAAGTGTGGTCCAAACGTCGGCAAATTTGGAGGTCGAAAAATTTTCCGACGAACTTCAAATTTTGCATGCTCCAAACACTGTATATTGCGCACTTGTCCTAAAAAATTGACAGACTTTCGCCGGGAAATGGCAGAGAAATTTCAGAGTTTAGGGAAAACTGGGTTGAGGATTCCTGGCTGCTCCCGCAACCTGTGGCCGTCTGTACGCACCTCTTTGGTGTACTCCTGACTCGTGCGCATGCTCAGTCCTTCGGACTGTCGTTGACACGGCCCAGTTTGGGACGGGATTTCGGTCAAAGTGTGGTCCAAACGTCGGCAAATTTGGAGGTCGAAAAATTTTCCGACGAACTTCAAATTTTGCATGCTCCAAACACTGTATATTGCGCACTTGTCCTAAAAAATTGACAGACTTTCGCCGGGAAATGGCAGAGAAATTTCAGAGTTTAGGGAAAACTGGGTTGAGGATTCCTGGCTGCTCCCGCAACCTGTGGCTGTCTGTACGCACCTCTTTGGTGTACTCCTGACTCGTGCGCATGCTCAGTCCTTCGGACTGTCGTTGACACGGCCCAGTTTGGGACGGGATTTCGGTCAAAGTGTGGTCCAAACGTCGGCAAATTTGGAGGTCGAAAAATTTTCCGACGAACTTCAAATTTTGCATGCTCCAAACACTGTATATTGCGCACTTGTCCTAAAAAATTGACAGACTTTCGCCGGGAAATGGCAGAGAAATTTCAGAGTTTAGGGAAAACTGGGTTGAGGATTCCTGGCTGCTCCCGCAACCTGTGGCTGTCTGTACGCACCTCTTTGGTGTACTCCTGACTCGTGCGCATGCTCAGTCCTTCGGACTGTCGTTGACACGGCCCAGTTTGGGACGGGATTTCGGTCAAAGTGTGGTCCAAACGTCGGCAAATTTGGAGGTCGAAAAATTTTCCGACGAACTTCAAATTTTGCATGCTCCAAACACTGTATATTGCGCACTTGTCCTAAAAAATTGACAGACTTTCGCCGGGAAATGGCAGAGAAATTTCAGAGTTTAGGGAAAACTGGGTTGAGGATTCCTGGCTGCTCCCGCAACCTGTGGCTGTCTGTACGCACCTCTTTGGTGTACTCCTGACTCGTGCGCATGCTCAGTCCTTCGGACTGTCGTTGACACGGCCCAGTTTGGGACGGGATTTCGGTCAAAGTGTGGTCCAAACGTCGGCAAATTTGGAGGTCGAAAAATTTCCGACGAACTTCAAATTTTGCATGCTCCAAACACTGTATATTGCGCACTTGTCCTAAAAAATTGACAGACTTTCGCCGGGAAATGGCAGAGAAATTTCAGAGTTTAGGGAAAACTGGGTTGAGGATTCCTGGCTGCTCCCGCAACCTGTGGCTGTCTGTACGCACCTCTTTGGTGTACTCCTGACTCGTGCGCATGCTCAGTCCTTCGGACTGTCGTTGACACGGCCCAGTTTGGGACGGGATTTCGGTCAAAGTGTGGTCCAAACGTCGGCAAATTTGGAGGTCGAAAAATTTTCCGACGAACTTCAAATTTTGCATGCTCCAAACACTGTATATTGCGCACTTGTCCTAAAAAATTGACAGACTTTCGCCGGGAAATGGCAGAGAAATTTCAGAGTTTAGGGAAAACTGGGTTGAGGATTCCTGGCTGCTCCCGCAACCTGTGGCTGTCTGTACGCACCTCTTTGGTGTACTCCTGACTCGTGCGCATGCTCAGTCCTTCGGACTGTCGTTGACACGGCCCAGTTTGGGACGGGATTTCGGTCAAAGTGTGGTCCAAACGTCGGCAAATTTGGAGGTCGAAAAATTTTCCGACGAACTTCAAATTTTGCATGCTCCAAACACTGTATATTGCGCACTTGTCCTAAAAAATTGACAGACTTTCGCCGGGAAATGGCAGAGAAATTTCAGAGTTTAGGGAAAACTGGGTTGAGGATTCCTGGCTGCTCCCGCAACCTGTGGCTGTCTGTACGCACCTCTTTGGTGTACTCCTGACTCGTGCGCATGCTCAGTCCTTCGGACTGTCGTTGACACGGCCCAGTTTGGGACGGGATTTCGGTCAAAGTGTGGTCCAAACGTCGGCAAATTTGGAGGTCGAAAAATTTTCCGACGAACTTCAAATTTTGCATGCTCCAAACACTGTATATTGCGCACTTGTCCTAAAAAATTGACAGACTTTCGCCGGGAAATGGCAGAGAAATTTCAGAGTTTAGGGAAAACTGGGTTGAGGATTCCTGGCTGCTCCCGCAACCTGTGGCTGTCTGTACGCACCTCTTTGGTGTACTCCTGACTCGTGCGCATGCTCAGTCCTTCGGACTGTCGTTGACACGGCCCAGTTTGGGACGGGATTTCGGTCAAAGTGTGGTCCAAACGTCGGCAAATTTGGAGGTCGAAAAATTTTCCGACGAACTTCAAATTTTGCATGCTCCAAACACTGTATATTGCGCACTTGTCCTAAAAAATTGACAGACTTTCGCCGGGAAATGGCAGAGAAATTTCAGAGTTTAGGGAAAACTGGGTTGAGGATTCCTGGCTGCTCCCGCAACCTGTGGCTGTCTGTACGCACCTCTTTGGTGTACTCCTGACTCGTGCGCATGCTCAGTCCTTCGGACTGTCGTTGACACGGCCCAGTTTGGGACGGGATTTCGGTCAAAGTGTGGTCCAAACGTCGGCAAATTTGGAGGTCGAAAAATTTTCCGACGAACTTCAAATTTTGCATGCTCCAAACACTGTATATTGCGCACTTGTCCTAAAAAATTGACAGACTTTCGCCGGGAAATGGCAGAGAAATTTCAGAGTTTAGGGAAAACTGGGTTGAGGATTCCTGGCTGCTCCCGCAACCTGTGGCTGTCTGTACGCACCTCTTTGGTGTACTCCTGACTCGTGCGCATGCTCAGTCCTTCGGACTGTCGTTGACACGGCCCAGTTTGGGACGGGATTTCGGTCAAAGTGTGGTCCAAACGTCGGCAAATTTGGAGGTCGAAAAATTTTCCGACGAACTTCAAATTTTGCATGCTCCAAACACTGTATATTGCGCACTTGTCCTAAAAAATTGACAGACTTTCGCCGGGAAATGGCAGAGAAATTTCAGAGTTTAGGGAAAACTGGGTTGAGGATTCCTGGCTGCTCCCGCAACCTGTGGCTGTCTGTACGCACCTCTTTGGTGTACTCCTGACTCGTGCGCATGCTCAGTCCTTCGGACTGTCGTTGACACGGCCCAATTTGGGACGGGATTTCGGTCAAAGTGTGGTCCAAACGTCGGCAAATTTGGAGGTCGAAAAATTTTCCGACGAACTTCAAATTTTGCATGCTCCAAACACTGTATATTGCGCACTTGTCCTAAAAATTGACAGACTTTCGCCGGGAAATGGCAGAGAAATTTCAGAGTTTAGGGAAAACTGGGTTGAGGATTCCTGGCTGCTCCCGCAACCTGTGGCTGTCTGTACGCACCTCTTTGGTGTACTCCTGACTCGTGCGCATGCTCAGTCCTTCGGACTGTCGTTGACACGGCCCAGTTTGGGACGGGATTTCGGTCAAAGTGTGGTCCAAACGTCGGCAAATTTGGAGGTCGAAAAATTTTCCGACGAACTTCAAATTTTGCATGCTCCAAACACTGTATATTGTGCACTTGTCCTAAAAAATTGACAGACTTTCGCCGGGAAATGGCAGAGAAATTTCAGAGTTTAGGGAAAACTGGGTTGAGGATTCCTGGCTGCTCCCGCAACCTGTGGCTGTCTGTACGCACCTCTTTGGTGTACTCCTGACTCGTGCGCATGCTCAGTCCTTCGGACTGTCGTTGACACGGCCCAGTTTGGGACGGGATTTCGGTCAAAGTGTGGTCCAAACGTCGGCAAATTTGGAGGTCGAAAAATTTTCCGACGAACTTCAAATTTTGCATGCTCCAAACACTGTATATTGCGCACTTGTCCTAAAAAATTGACAGACTTTCGCCGGGAAATGGCAGAGAAATTTCAGAGTTTAGGGAAAACTGGGTTGAGGATTCCTGGCTGCTCCCGCAACCTGTGGCTGTCTGTACGCACCTCTTTGGTGTACTCCTGACTCGTGCGCATGCTCAGTCCTTCGGACTGTCGTTGACACGGCCCAGTTTGGGACGGGATTTCGGTCAAAGTGTGGTCCAAACGTCGGCAAATTTGGAGGTCGAAAAATTTTCCGACGAACTTCAAATTTTGCATGCTCCAAACACTGTATATTGCGCACTTGTCCTAAAAAATTGACAGACTTTCGCCGGGAAATGGCAGAGAAATTTCAGAGTTTAGGGAAAACTGGGTTGAGGATTCCTGGCTGCTCCCGCAACCTGTGGCTGTCTGTACGCACCTCTTTGGTGTACTCCTGACTCGTGCGCATGCTCAGTCCTTCGGACTGTCGTTGACACGGCCCAGTTTGGGACGGGATTTCGGTCAAAGTGTGGTCCAAACGTCGGCAAATTTGGAGGTCGAAAAATTTTCCGACGAACTTCAAATTTTGCATGCTCCAAACACTGTATATTGCGCACTTGTCCTAAAAAATTGACAGACTTTCGCCGGGAAATGGCAGAGAAATTTCAGAGTTTAGGGAAAACTGGGTTGAGGATTCCTGGCTGCTCCCGCAACCTGTGGCTGTCTGTACGCACCTCTTTGGTGTACTCCTGACTCGTGCGCATGCTCAGTCCTTCGGACTGTCGTTGACACGGCCCAGTTTGGGACGGGATTTCGGTCAAAGTGTGGTCCAAACGTCGGCAAATTTGGAGGTCGAAAAATTTTCCGACGAACTTCAAATTTTGCATGCTCCAAACACTGTATATTGCGCACTTGTCCTAAAAAATTGACAGACTTTCGCCGGGAAATGGCAGAGAAATTTCAGAGTTTAGGGAAAACTGGGTTGAGGATTCCTGGCTGCTCCCGCAACCTGTGGCTGTCTGTACGCACCTCTTTTGTGTACTCCTGACTCGTGCGCATGCTCAGTCCTTCGGACTGTCGTTGACACGGCCCAGTTTGGGACGGGATTTCGGTCAAAGTGTGGTCCAAACGTCGGCAAATTTGGAGGTCGAAAAATTTTCCGACGAACTTCAAATTTTGCATGCTCCAAACACTGTATATTGCGCACTTGTCCTAAAAAATTGACAGACTTTCGCCGGGAAATGGCAGAGAAATTTCAGAGTTTAGGGAAAACTGGGTTGAGGATTCCTGGCTGCTCCCGCAACCTGTGGCTGTCTGTACGCACCTCTTTGGTGTACTCCTGACTCGTGCGCATGCTCAGTCCTTCGGACTGTCGTTGACACGGCCCAGTTTGGGACGGGATTTCGGTCAAAGTGTGGTCCAAACGTCGGCAAATTTGGAGGTCGAAAAATTTTCCGACGAACTTCAAATTTTGCATGCTCCAAACACTGTATATTGCGCACTTGTCCTAAAAAATTGACAGACTTTCGCCGGGAAATGGCAGAGAAATTTCAGAGTTTAGGGAAAACTGGGTTGAGGATTCCTGGCTGCTCCCGCAACCTGTGGCTGTCTGTACGCACCTCTTTGGTGTACTCCTGACTCGTGCGCATGCTCAGTCCTTCGGACTGTCGTTGACACGGCCCAGTTTGGGACGGGATTTCGGTCAAAGTGTGGTCCAAACGTCGGCAAATTTGGAGGTCGAAAATTTTTCCGACGAACTTCAAATTTTGCATGCTCCAAACACTCTATATTGCGCACTTGTCCTAAAAAATTGACAGACTTTCGCCGGGAAATGGCAGAGAAATTTCAGAGTTTAGGGAAAACTGGGTTGAGGATTCCTGGCTGCTCCCGCAACCTGTGGCTGTCTGTACGCACCTCTTTGGTGTACTCCTGACTCGTGCGCATGCTCAGTCCTTCGGACTGTCGTTGACACGGCCCAGTTTGGGACGGGATTTCGGTCAAAGTGTGGTCCAAACGTCGGCAAATTTGGAGGTCGAAAAATTTTCCGACGAACTTCAAATTTTGCATGCTCCAAACACTGTATATTGCGCACTTGTCCTAAAAAATTGACAGACTTTCGCCGGGAAATGGCAGAGAAATTTCAGAGTTTAGGGAAAACTGGGTTGAGGATTCCTGGCTGCTCCCGCAACCTGTGGCTGTCTGTACGCACCTCTTTGGTGTACTCCTGACTCGTGCGCATGCTCAGTCCTTCGGACTGTCGTTGACACGGCCCAGTTTGGGACGGGATTTCGGTCAAAGTGTGGTCCAAACGTCGGCAAATTTGGAGGTCGAAAAATTTTCCGACGAACTTCAAATTTTGCATGCTCCAAACACTGTATATTGCGCACTTGTCCTAAAAAATTGACAGACTTTCGCCGGGAAATGGCAGAGAAATTTCAGAGTTTAGGGAAAACTGGGTTGAGGATTCCTGGCTGCTCCCGCAACCTGTGGCTGTCTGTACGCACCTCTTTGGTGTACTCCTGACTCGTGCGCATGCTCAGTCCTTCGGACTGTCGTTGACACGGCCCAGTTTGGGACGGGATTTCGGTCAAAGTGTGGTCCAAACGTCGGCAAATTTGGAGGTCGAAAAATTTTCCGACGAACTTCAAATTTTGCATGCTCCAAACACTGTATATTGCGCACTTGTCCTAAAAAATTGACAGACTTTCGCCGGGAAATGGCAGAGAAATTTCAGAGTTTAGGGAAAACTGGGTTGAGGATTCCTGGCTGCTCCCGCAACCTGTGGCTGTCTGTACGCACCTCTTTGGTGTACTCCTGACTCGTGCGCATGCTCAGTCCTTCGGACTGTCGTTGACACGGCCCAGTTTGGGACGGGATTTCGGTCAAAGTGTGGTCCAAACGTCGGCAAATTTGGAGGTCGAAAAATTTTCCGACGAACTTCAAATTTTGCATGCTCCAAACACTGTATATTGCGCACTTGTCCTAAAAAATTGACAGACTTTCGCCGGGAAATGGCAGAGAAATTTCAGAGTTTAGGGAAAACTGGGTTGAGGATTCCTGGCTGCTCCCGCAACCTGTGGCTGTCTGTACGCACCTCTTTGGTGTACTCCTGACTCGTGCGCATGCTCAGTCCTTCGGACTGTCGTTGACACGGCCCAATTTGGGACGGGATTTCGGTCAAAGTGTGGTCCAAACGTCGGCAAATTTGGAGGTCGAAAAATTTTCCGACGAACTTCAAATTTTGCATGCTCCAAACACTGTATATTGCGCACTTGTCCTAAAAATTGACAGACTTTCGCCGGGAAATGGCAGAGAAATTTCAGAGTTTAGGGAAAACTGGGTTGAGGATTCCTGGCTGCTCCCGCAACCTGTGGCTGTCTGTACGCACCTCTTTGGTGTACTCCTGACTCGTGCGCATGCTCAGTCCTTCGGACTGTCGTTGACACGGCCCAGTTTGGGACGGGATTTCGGTCAAAGTGTGGTCCAAACGTCGGCAAATTTGGAGGTCGAAAAATTTTCCGACGAACTTCAAATTTTGCATGCTCCAAACACTGTATATTGTGCACTTGTCCTAAAAAATTGACAGACTTTCGCCGGGAAATGGCAGAGAAATTTCAGAGTTTAGGGAAAACTGGGTTGAGGATTCCTGGCTGCTCCCGCAACCTGTGGCTGTCTGTACGCACCTCTTTGGTGTACTCCTGACTCGTGCGCATGCTCAGTCCTTCGGACTGTCGTTGACACGGCCCAGTTTGGGACGGGATTTCGGTCAAAGTGTGGTCCAAACGTCGGCAAATTTGGAGGTCGAAAAATTTTCCGACGAACTTCAAATTTTGCATGCTCCAAACACTGTATATTGCGCACTTGTCCTAAAAAATTGACAGACTTTCGCCGGGAAATGGCAGAGAAATTTCAGAGTTTAGGGAAAACTGGGTTGAGGATTCCTGGCTGCTCCCGCAACCTGTGGCTGTCTGTACGCACCTCTTTGGTGTACTCCTGACTCGTGCGCATGCTCAGTCCTTCGGACTGTCGTTGACACGGCCCAGTTTGGGACGGGATTTCGGTCAAAGTGTGGTCCAAACGTCGGCAAATTTGGAGGTCGAAAAATTTTCCGACGAACTTCAAATTTTGCATGCTCCAAACACTGTATATTGCGCACTTGTCCTAAAAAATTGACAGACTTTCGCCGGGAAATGGCAGAGAAATTTCAGAGTTTAGGGAAAACTGGGTTGAGGATTCCTGGCTGCTCCCGCAACCTGTGGCTGTCTGTACGCACCTCTTTGGTGTACTCCTGACTCGTGCGCATGCTCAGTCCTTCGGACTGTCGTTGACACGGCCCAGTTTGGGACGGGATTTCGGTCAAAGTGTGGTCCAAACGTCGGCAAATTTGGAGGTCGAAAAATTTTCCGACGAACTTCAAATTTTGCATGCTCCAAACACTGTATATTGCGCACTTGTCCTAAAAAATTGACAGACTTTCGCCGGGAAATGGCAGAGAAATTTCAGAGTTTAGGGAAAACTGGGTTGAGGATTCCTGGCTGCTCCCGCAACCTGTGGCTGTCTGTACGCACCTCTTTGGTGTACTCCTGACTCGTGCGCATGCTCAGTCCTTCGGACTGTCGTTGACACGGCCCAGTTTGGGACGGGATTTCGGTCAAAGTGTGGTCCAAACGTCGGCAAATTTGGAGGTCGAAAAATTTTCCGACGAACTTCAAATTTTGCATGCTCCAAACACTGTATATTGCGCACTTGTCCTAAAAAATTGACAGACTTTCGCCGGGAAATGGCAGAGAAATTTCAGAGTTTAGGGAAAACTGGGTTGAGGATTCCTGGCTGCTCCCGCAACCTGTGGCTGTCTGTACGCACCTCTTTGGTGTACTCCTGACTCGTGCGCATGCTCAGTCCTTCGGACTGTCGTTGACACGGCCCAGTTTGGGACGGGATTTCGGTCAAAGTGTGGTCCAAACGTCGGCAAATTTGGAGGTCGAAAATTTTTCCGACGAACTTCAAATTTTGCATGCTCCAAACACTCTATATTGCGCACTTGTCCTAAAAAATTGACAGACTTTCGCCGGGAAATGGCAGAGAAATTTCAGAGTTTAGGGAAAACTGGGTTGAGGATTCCTGGCTGCTCCCGCAACCTGTGGCTGTCTGTACGCACCTCTTTGGTGTACTCCTGACTCGTGCGCATGCTCAGTCCTTCGGACTGTCGTTGACACGGCCCAGTTTGGGACGGGATTTCGGTCAAAGTGTGGTCCAAACGTCGGCAAATTTGGAGGTCGAAAAATTTTCCGACGAACTTCAAATTTTGCATGCTCCAAACACTCTATATTGCGCACTTGTCCTAAAAAATTGACAGACTTTCGCCGGGTAATGGCAGAGAAATTTCAGAGTTTAGGGAAAACTGGGTTGAGGATTCCTGGCTGCTCCCGCAACCTGTGGCTGTCTGTACGCACCTCTTTGGTGTACTCCTGACTCGTGCGCATGCTCAGTCCTTCGGACTGTCGTTGACACGGCCCAATTTGGGACGGGATTTCGGTCAAAGTGTGGTCCAAACGTCGGCAAATTTGGAGGTCGAAAAATTTTCCGACGAACTTCAAATTTTGCATGCTCCAAACACTCTATATTGCGCACTTGTCCTAAAAAATTGACAGACTTTCGCCGGGAAATGGCAGAGAAATTTCAGAGTTTAGGGAAAACTGGGTTGAGGATTCCTGGCTGCTCCCGCAACCTGTGGCTGTCTGTACGCACCTCTTTGGTGTACTCCTGACTCGTGCGCATGCTCAGTCCTTCGGACTGTCGTTGACACGGCCCAGTTTGGGACGGGATTTCGGTCAAAGTGTGGTCCAAACGTCGGCAAATTTGGAGGTCGAAAAATTTTCCGACGAACTTCAAATTTTGCATGCTCCAAACACTGTATATTGCGCACTTGTCCTAAAAAATTGACAGACTTTCGCCGGGAAATGGCAGAGAAATTTCAGAGTTTAGGGAAAACTGGGTTGAGGATTCCTGGCTGCTCCCGCAACCTGTGGCTGTCTGTACGCACCTCTTTGGTGTACTCCTGACTCGTGCGCATGCTCAGTCCTTCGGACTGTCGTTGACACGGCCCAGTTTGGGACGGGATTTCGGTCAAAGTGTGGTCCAAACGTCGGCAAATTTGGAGGTCGAAAAATTTTCCGACGAACTTCAAATTTTGCATGCTCCAAACACTGTATATTGCGCACTTGTCCTAAAAAATTGACAGACTTTCGCCGGGAAATGGCAGAGAAATTTCAGAGTTTAGGGAAAACTGGGTTGAGGATTCCTGGCTGCTCCCGCAACCTGTGGCTGTCTGTACGCACCTCTTTGGTGTACTCCTGACTCGTGCGAATGCTCAGTCCTTCGGACTGTCGTTGACACGGCCCAGTTTGGGACGGGATTTCGGTCAAAGTGTGGTCCAAACGTCGGCAAATTTGGAGGTCGAAAAATTTTCCGACGAACTTCAAATTTTGCATGCTCCAAACACTGTATATTGCGCACTTGTCCTAAAAAATTGACAGACTTTCGCCGGGAAATGGCAGAGAAATTTCAGAGTTTAGGGAAAACTGGGTTGAGGATTCCTGGCTGCTCCCGCAACCTGTGGCTGTCTGTACGCACCTCTTTGGTGTACTCCTGACTCGTGCGCATGCTCAGTCCTTCGGACTGTCGTTGACACGGCCCAGTTTGGGACGGGATTTCGGTCAAAGTGTGGTCCAAACGTCGGCAAATTTGGAGGTCGAAAAATTTTCCGACGAACTTCAAATTTTGCATGCTCCAAACACTGTATATTGCGCACTTGTCCTAAAAAATTGACAGACTTTCGCCGGGAAATGGCAGAGAAATTTCAGAGTTTAGGGAAAACTGGGTTGAGGATTCCTGGCTGCTCCCGCAACCTGTGGCTGTCTGTACGCACCTCTTTGGTGTACTCCTGACTCGTGCGCATGCTCAGTCCTTCGGACTGTCGTTGACACGGCCCAGTTTGGGACGGGATTTCGGTCAAAGTGTGGTCCAAACGTCGGCAAATTTGGAGGTCGAAAATTTTTCCGACGAACTTCAAATTTTGCATGCTCCAAACACTCTATATTGCGCACTTGTCCTAAAAAATTGACAGACTTTCGCCGGGAAATGGCAGAGAAATTTCAGAGTTTAGGGAAAACTGGGTTGAGGATTCCTGGCTGCTCCCGCAACCTGTGGCTGTCTGTACGCACCTCTTTGGTGTACTCCTGACTCGTGCGCATGCTCAGTCCTTCGGACTGTCGTTGACACGGCCCAGTTTGGGACGGGATTTCGGTCAAAGTGTGGTCCAAACGTCGGCAAATTTGGAGGTCGAAAAATTTTCCGACGAACTTCAAATTTTGCATGCTCCAAACACTCTATATTGCGCACTTGTCCTAAAAAATTGACAGACTTTCGCCGGGTAATGGCAGAGAAATTTCAGAGTTTAGGGAAAACTGGGTTGAGGATTCCTGGCTGCTCCCGCAACCTGTGGCTGTCTGTACGCACCTCTTTGGTGTACTCCTGACTCGTGCGCATGCTCAGTCCTTCGGACTGTCGTTGACACGGCCCAATTTGGGACGGGATTTCGGTCAAAGTGTGGTCCAAACGTCGGCAAATTTGGAGGTCGAAAAATTTTCCGACGAACTTCAAATTTTGCATGCTCCAAACACTCTATATTGCGCACTTGTCCTAAAAAATTGACAGATTTTCGCCGGGAAATGGCAGAGAAATTTCAGAGTTTAGGGAAAACTGGGTTGAGGATTCCTGGCTGCTCCCGCAACCTGTGGCTGTCTGTACGCACCTCTTTGGTGTACTCCTGACTCGTGCGCATGCTCAGTCCTTCGGACTGTCGTTGACACGGCCCAGTTTGGGACGGGATTTCGGTCAAAGTGTGGTCCAAACGTCGGCAAATTTGGAGGTCGAAAAATTTTCCGACGAACTTCAAATTTTGCATGCTCCAAACACTGTATATTGCGCACTTGTCCTAAAAAATTGACAGACTTTCGCCGGGAAATGGCAGAGAAATTTCAGAGTTTAGGGAAAACTGGGTTGAGGATTCCTGGCTGCTCCCGCAACCTGTGGCTGTCTGTACGCACCTCTTTGGTGTACTCCTGACTCGTGCGCATGCTCAGTCCTTCGGACTGTCGTTGACACGGCCCAGTTTGGGACGGGATTTCGGTCAAAGTGTGGTCCAAACGTCGGCAAATTTGGAGGTCGAAAAATTTTCCGACGAACTTCAAATTTTGCATGCTCCAAACACTGTATATTGCGCACTTGTCCTAAAAAATTGACAGACTTTCGCCGGGAAATGGCAGAGAAATTTCAGAGTTTAGGGAAAACTGGGTTGAGGATTCCTGGCTGCTCCCGCAACCTGTGGCTGTCTGTACGCACCTCTTTGGTGTACTCCTGACTCGTGCGCATGCTCAGTCCTTCGGACTGTCGTTGACACGGCCCAGTTTGGGACGGGATTTCGGTCAAAGTGTGGTCCAAACGTCGGCAAATTTGGAGGTCGAAAAATTTTCCGACGAACTTCAAATTTTGCATGCTCCAAACACTGTATATTGCGCACTTGTCCTAAAAAATTGACAGACTTTCGCCGGGAAATGGCAGAGAAATTTCAGAGTTTAGGGAAAACTGGGTTGAGGATTCCTGGCTGCTCCCGCAACCTGTGGCTGTCTGTACGCACCTCTTTGGTGTACTCCTGACTCGTGCGCATGCTCAGTCCTTCGGACTGTCGTTGACACGGCCCAGTTTGGGACGGGATTTCGGTCAAAGTGTGGTCCAAACGTCGGCAAATTTGGAGGTCGAAAAATTTTCCGACGAACTTCAAATTTTGCATGCTCCAAACACTGTATATTGCGCACTTGTCCTAAAAAATTGACAGACTTTCGCCGGGAAATGGCAGAGAAATTTCAGAGTTTAGGGAAAACTGGGTTGAGGATTCCTGGCTGCTCCCGCAACCTGTGGCTGTCTGTACGCACCTCTTTGGTGTACTCCTGACTCGTGCGCATGCTCAGTCCTTCGGACTGTCGTTGACACGGCCCAGTTTGGGACGGGATTTCGGTCAAAGTGTGGTCCAAACGTCGGCAAATTTGGAGGTCGAAAATTTTTCCGACGAACTTCAAATTTTGCATGCTCCAAACACTCTATATTGCGCACTTGTCCTAAAAAATTGACAGACTTTCGCCGGGAAATGGCAGAGAAATTTCAGAGTTTAGGGAAAACTGGGTTGAGGATTCCTGGCTGCTCCCGCAACCTGTGGCTGTCTGTACGCACCTCTTTGGTGTACTCCTGACTCGTGCGCATGCTCAGTCCTTCGGACTGTCGTTGACACGGCCCAGTTTGGGACGGGATTTCGGTCAAAGTGTGGTCCAAACGTCGGCAAATTTGGAGGTCGAAAAATTTTCCGACGAACTTCAAATTTTGCATGCTCCAAACACTCTATATTGCGCACTTGTCCTAAAAAATTGACAGACTTTCGCCGGGTAATGGCAGAGAAATTTCAGAGTTTAGGGAAAACTGGGTTGAGGATTCCTGGCTGCTCCCGCAACCTGTGGCTGTCTGTACGCACCTCTTTGGTGTACTCCTGACTCGTGCGCATGCTCAGTCCTTCGGACTGTCGTTGACACGGCCCAATTTGGGACGGGATTTCGGTCAAAGTGTGGTCCAAACGTCGGCAAATTTGGAGGTCGAAAAATTTTCCGACGAACTTCAAATTTTGCATGCTCCAAACACTCTATATTGCGCACTTGTCCTAAAAAATTGACAGATTTTCGCCGGGAAATGGCAGAGAAATTTCAGAGTTTAGGGAAAACTGGGTTGAGGATTCCTGGCTGCTCCCGCAACCTGTGGCTGTCTGTACGCACCTCTTTGGTGTACTCCTGACTCGTGCGCATGCTCAGTCCTTCGGACTGTCGTTGACACGGCCCAGTTTGGGACGGGATTTCGGTCAAAGTGTGGTCCAAACGTCGGCAAATTTGGAGGTCGAAAAATTTTCCGACGAACTTCAAATTTTGCATGCTCCAAACACTGTATATTGCGCACTTGTCCTAAAAAATTGACAGACTTTCGCCGGGAAATGGCAGAGAAATTTCAGAGTTTAGGGAAAACTGGGTTGAGGATTCCTGGCTGCTCCCGCAACCTGTGGCTGTCTGTACGCACCTCTTTGGTGTACTCCTGACTCGTGCGCATGCTCAGTCCTTCGGACTGTCGTTGACACGGCCCAGTTTGGGACGGGATTTCGGTCAAAGTGTGGTCCAAACGTCGGCAAATTTGGAGGTCGAAAAATTTTCCGACGAACTTCAAATTTTGCATGCTCCAAACACTGTATATTGCGCACTTGTCCTAAAAAATTGACAGACTTTCGCCGGGAAATGGCAGAGAAATTTCAGAGTTTAGGGAAAACTGGGTTGAGGATTCCTGGCTGCTCCCGCAACCTGTGGCTGTCTGTACGCACCTCTTTGGTGTACTCCTGACTCGTGCGCATGCTCAGTCCTTCGGACTGTCGTTGACACGGCCCAGTTTGGGACGGGATTTCGGTCAAAGTGTGGTCCAAACGTCGGCAAATTTGGAGGTCGAAAAAATTTCCGACGAACTTCAAATTTTGCATGCTCCAAACACTGTATATTGCGCACTTGTCCTAAAAAATTGACAGACTTTCGCCGGGAAATGGCAGAGAAATTTCAGAGTTTAGGGAAAACTGGGTTGAGGATTCCTGGCTGCTCCCGCAACCTGTGGCTGTCTGTACGCACCTCTTTGGTGTACTCCTGACTCGTGCGCATGCTCAGTCCTTCGGACTGTCGTTGACACGGCCCAGTTTGGGACGGGATTTCGGTCAAAGTGTGGTCCAAACGTCGGCAAATTTGGAGGTCGAAAAATTTTCCGACGAACTTCAAATTTTGCATGCTCCAAACACTGTATATTGCGCACTTGTCCTAAAAAATTGACAGACTTTCGCCGGGAAATGGCAGAGAAATTTCAGAGTTTAGGGAAAACTGGGTTGAGGATTCCTGGCTGCTCCCGCAACCTGTGGCTGTCTGTACGCACCTCTTTGGTGTACTCCTGACTCGTGCGCATGCTCAGTCCTTCGGACTGTCGTTGACACGGCCCAGTTTGGGACGGGATTTCGGTCAAAGTGTGGTCCAAACGTCGGCAAATTTGGAGGTCGAAAAATTTTCCGACGAACTTCAAATTTTGCATGCTCCAAACACTGTATATTGCGCACTTGTCCTAAAAAATTGACAGACTTTCGCCGGGAAATGGCGAACAATGCAAACGTTTGCAAAGTTCGCGTGTTTGGAACGCAGCCCAGATCGCTGATGGTTGCACCCCAGTAAATAGGGCTCCCATAGGAACCAATGCTAAATACCCAATTTTCAAAAATCATTTAAAAATACTCACAACTCTCTCAGTGTCTGGAGACAACAACCAAAATACTCATTGAAATCTCATATTTTCAATTCTGTTCAATTTTAGGGGGGTAATCCGTCACTTTCATTCCCTAATTTCCACATGAAACAAAACTACCCCTGCAACAGTGAAAATTGCTAAACAGACCAGCTTCCATTTTGGAACAAAGGCACATACGCTACTGGACAAAATAGGGCCACTTTTAGGAGCTACAGTGTCTAAAATGTTTGTAATTGGAAGAACAAATACCCCACATCGCGGCGATAGTCATATTCTACACAAGACCACACTCGTTCAGCTCGCAATTCCATCTCTGCCTATTTACTGCGCGTGCGGTGCACCCTGATGCTCACTGTGAAAAGGTAAGCCCGCCCTCTATTGAAAGTTTTCATTTTGACATTCATGAAACTTCACAAGAGGGCGGTATTTCATGTCAGAAACTAACAGCAGGGAATCGTTTTTTGGTTCGGACAATAGCTCTGCTAATATTTTCCGAACGTTTGCGACCGTTGTAAATGTTTGTGTGCGCGGAACGCAACGCAGCCCTTGGTTTGCCTGTCCTTGCTTATATACGCGGACGCCTGTGCAAACAGTGTCCGTTTTGGGGCACTTTTTGTTGTTGGCTTACTTCCACTATTTTGCGAACGGGTAAATTGACAATTAAAAGGCGATCTTGTAAAAACGGGAATATTTAATCCCCAGTTTAAATGTTTTTTCTTCGAAAATTCGGATTTTGAGGTCTGTGGTTTCTTCAAGATAACACTAATAATTTTGTAAAATGCGCGTACTGCATGCACGTTAGTTCAGTGCTGCGTTTTACTGATGCGAACAGGGATCGTTCTACTTTGGCGAACGTTTGCAAACGTTGGCGCCAGCGTTTTGTCCAATGTGGAATGGATTGTTTGCCAAAATTACGTTGACAAGATGGCGGCGTCCACAGCCCCGGCGGCCCGTACGTCGTAGAGACGTTGTAATGTGGCTCGTCGCTGAGCCTTCCAATTTTTTAAGGAAATGTGACACGTTGCCATTTTTGTGTATCGCCAGCGATAAGAGAAGAAAACACGAAAGGTGCGAATTGTTTGTTATTTTAAAAACTGGAAACCATCGTCTGTCATCTTTCATGTCGCGTGCGTCATTTTGAAATGACTCGCGGACATCACGAACAAAACAAAGTTTGTTGGCCAACGTTGGTGGCGCACAAAGCGTTCCACTCTAAATTGTTGGCCAACGTTTGCATACGTTCGCGTATGTGAACGCAGCCTTGGTTACGAACTTTACGAACGTTATAAATGTTAGCGAACGTTGTAGCGGAACGCCCCAGGCAACGCCACATGTGGTTGCGCGCGCATGCGCCATTTGTCACAGTCGGAAAACAACAAACATGTCGGCTGCCGCGGGGAGTCCCGTGTCTGTGGTTACGTATTTCTCGAAACTTCTCGGAATCCGGGAGGCAGAAGTAAGACATTTCTTAACTTTTTTGGCAGATAACGCTGCAAGGCCTACTGTTCTCAGACTTAGTAGAATGTAATACAAATCGAGTGCTGTCGCGGCATCTTGATTTTTATGGAAAAATTTGTATGCCCAGTTTCCGGACAGTTACAATACCGATCCAGTTAGCCATGTTAGCCCCGCGAGCAGGGCTTCGGAAAACCTCAGCCCTGTTTCCTAATCTGCACCAAATCTGTGGCAAACTCACGCAAATAAAATTTGTCCCATGGCTCCGATACTTCCTCAATAGGTGCACTCACCCCAGTTTGCAAATATTCCAAAGAGTACTCATCGATCCGATGTCTAATTTCGGTGAAATCATGGGCAAACTTGAGACCCTCCGTGCGATAAAATACAGACGGTTTGCCCAAAAATCAAATATGCGCATGCGCGATAGCGGAGAGGTCAACACTAGACTGGTTCCACATCCTCAATTTACTTCCCTTTGTCGTATAAGATGAAGGGAAGTAAATATGAGGGAAGTAAATATGGCAAACTGTCTGTATTTTATCGCACGGAGGGTCTCAAGTTTGCCCACGATTTCACCGAAACTAGACATCGGATCGATGCGTACTCTTCGGAATATTTGCAAAGTGGGGTGAGTGCACCTATTGAGCAAGTATCAGAGCCATGGGACAAATTTCATTTGCGTGAGTTTGCCACAGATTTGGTGCAGATTAGGAAACAGGGCTGAGGTTTTCCGAAGCCCTGCTCGCGGGGCTACGATCCAGTAAGCTCCGCCCATTTTGGAATTGACCAATCACAGCCTCAGGTTGAGGTAACCAAAAAGTGGATCTCCATTTTGGTTACCCGAGTCCTCAAAATTGTGCACAGAGCTACGGCGAAATGCAGCACGAGTGACGCAAAAACACCATAAACATCATTTTTATCAGCGCAGAGGACCCTCGCTAGGGACTTGGACATCTGTGACGTCATCGCGCGCGCACTGGGTACACTAATACTGGTCAGTTTCGCAGTGGATTTCTGCCGTATGCGAAGTGGCGCATCATAAAAAATGCGCTGTAAAACATCACAACATTGTTCAATTCCAACTTTTTTAATCTATAGGCCTACTAAAAATGAAAAAGACTTTCTGACGATATTTATTTTTAAAACAATTTTTTGAAATATTTAAATTGGAACACAGCAAGATGTTTGTTTGACGGTGAGATTTCTGGTCCAAAAAGGGTAGTTTGTGTTGCGAAACAGACTTGTGAAACCAGTTACAGTTTAGGGAGATTGTTGTCTGTGTTTGTGAAAAATTTCAGTGTAAAAAACATGCACTTTGTTTGTTTGTTTTAGCCCACAAAAATGATTATCAGTTACTCTTTTTGAGCGTCGTCGAGTGCGTGGTTTTCATTCCAGGCGTAAATGTGTGCTATTACACATTGACAATGATGTTGCGCGCCCCCATGTGTGCTACGTACTCCTGCTGCATTTAGGCTTTCGTGACAAAGCTTTAGTTTAGCAGAAAACGAGACAGCGTGTTGAACTAAGACTGATCAGACTTGAAGTTGAGGAATTCTTCGCTGGCTTGGCGCAATATGTCACTGTGGGGGCGCTTCATACTGCATCGCATTCTTCCAGCTCTCTCCTACTCAGTTTACACAATTGGTTGTAGTGACCACGTATGTGTTTTGTGGAGACCAAAACGGCAGGGTAAAGTTAAGAACTCTTTTGTTAATAAAGAAGTCCGTCCATTTCATGATTCGGGTATTAGGGCCTTTGGTTCATGGATTCAAAATCAAACTTGGGATGAAGTGTTACTTTGTCATGACCTTCAAAAAAAAACTGATGCCTTTTATGAAATGCTTGATAAGGCCCTTGATCTGTATTTTCCTGTTAAAAGGGTTCGTGGTCACCATAAAGATAAACCTTGGATTTCTCCTCATATTAAGAATTTGCTCAATGACCGTCAGGCTGCTTATGCTTCTAACAATCGACAAAAATGGCGTACACTTAGAAACGCAGTAAAAAGGGAAATTGGGAAGGCCAAAGTTCATTATTATGCTAATAGAGTTAGAACCCTACAGCAAACTGATCCTAGAAAATGGCACCAACAAATTAAAGTTTTGACTAATGCTCAGAAAAAAGAGCTCAGGCTTCATGTTCTGGTATTGTGGATATTGATGTTAAAGGTAAAGCCAATGCAATTAATTATCATTTTGCTAGTGTGTCGGACAAACTTGAACCTTTAAACTATTTTAAGTTGCCTGCCTTTTTACCTGCGAGTGAACCTGTGACTTATTTGTACCCTTGGGATGTATTTGCGGAGCTAAGGAAAATAAAAGCTACCAAAGCTAGCGGTCCAGATAAATTTCCCTCTAGGCTAGCCAAGGAATTCGCCTATGAATTAAGCGTTCCTTTAACGGATGTTATTAATTGTTCCTTTAATGTTGGGAAAGTTCCAGGGCAATGGAAGGAGGCAATTGTAGTACCAATTCCAAAACAATCCCCTCCCACTATTGAAAAACTCAGGCCTGTGTCACTTACTTCGGTTTTCGCTAAAATTGCTGAGGGTTTTATCACTCGTTGGGTTAGATCTGACATAAAAGATAAGGTTGATATCCGTCAATTTGGTAATATCGAAGGTGTCTCTACTTCACATTACTTAATTAATCTTGTTCATTATCTTTTTCAGGGTGCTGATGAAGATAGTCGCAACGTTGGAACAGTGGTCCTGACGGACTTCTCTAAGGCTTTTGACCATGTAGACCACACCTGTCTTATTACAAAGATCATTGACATGGGAGTTCGCGGGGCCATTGTTCCCTGGATTTGCGACTTTCTTCATAACAGGCGACAATGTGTTAGATTTAGCAGTATTTTGTCAGATTATGTTTTTTTGAATGGAGGTGTCCCACAGGGAACCAAACTTGGCCCTTTATGTTTTCAAATCCTTGTTAATTCTGCCGCCCACGATGCGAGTACTAAATGTTGGAAGTATGTTGATGACCTGACATTTGCCGAGAATCGTTCTGCCAACAATCCAGGCTCTATGCAGACTCAATTAGAAATTTTTCGTCTGTGGTCTGATGAGAATCATCTGAAATTAAATCCCAGCAAATGTCAGGCCATCCAAGTCTGCTTTAGAAAAACTCCTCCTTTGTTTAGTAACCTACATATCGGTACAGTGAGAATTCCATACGTCTCTGAAGCTAAAGTTTTAGGGCTGTGGCTGCAAAATGACCTCAAATGGACCGTTCATGTTAAAAAACTACTTGAAAAGGCCAACAAGAAATTGTTTCTGTTACGCACTTTGAAAAGATTTGGTTTTAATTTATTCGAGCTTATTACAGTGTATACTGGTTATGTCAGACCTGTCCTTGAATATGCTGACGTCATATGGCATTCTGGTCTCACATGTAAACAATCCGATGATATTGAATCCATTCAAAAGAGAGCTTGTAAGATTATATTGGGTCATAATTTCAATGGGTATGAGAACAGCCTTTATATTTGTAAACTTGAATCCCTGACCGATAGGAGATTAAGCCATTGCATTACATTTGCCAAAACACTTGGTAAAAACATTCGCACTTCTTCCTTGTTGCCTCCAACCAGATTTGAGAACCATGGTAGACGTCTTAGAAACAGTCACACAATTTCTCAGCTTTCTGTCAGAACCTCACGGTTTAAGAAAAGTCCCATTCCCTTTTTTATTGATATTCTGAATAAGTAAATTTCAGCACTTTTAAACTTTGAATAGGGATTACCCTTGTCAGGTTATTATTATTATTATGTTAGGATGTGACGTGGTTATATGGTGTCTTATCTTTTGATGTATTATTTTTGTAACATACATGTAATTTGGCCGTTTGGCCACGAGGTGTATGAAATAAAATACCAATACCAAAAACCAAAAAATTATTTCGCGGAAAAATGGCCGATTTCTAAGATGTATATCTCGGCAACCGCTTGCTCGATTAATGCGATGAATGCGATGAATGTTGTTTTGGAATTTACAGAAAATCTAATGTGAGATGATATTTTCAATCAAAATCAAACTTTGAAATTTTTTTTCAAGTCCCTACCATAGTGACAAGCAACGGAACAAAACTGTTGACCTCACCATGACGTGACACGTTGCAAGGGTATTATCATATCATTTTAGGAAGAAGACTACTGTAAAAGCTGAAATATTTGCGGTGGTTTTATTTTCGCGCCTTTTGCGCACCAGACAGAGCCCGCGAAAATATTGTTTGCAACAATTGTGGCGATCCCTGAAACAAAAGGTCGGCAACCCGATACAATACTAATCAGGTCATGACCTTGTTGTACTGTACTTGACACTGTTGCATGCCCCTAGCGCGCCTATAGCTGTGTACACTTCACGTGCCTATAGCTGCACACAGCGCACACCTCGCTAGACCGCAACGTGCAATCACCCAGTGCGTGTTTAGGCTTGCCTATTTAACTACATGTAGGTCACGGTCGCACACTGTGAGCGCTACTGTGCTTGATAACCTACACATGTACGATTGACGCACTGTATTATTTATTAATCGATGGTAGGCCTGCATTCTTGAAAGTGTTTTTCTTACTAAATGTAATGTTAATGCGGCAATTCTGTGAATGTTAAGGTGACATAATTTCCATCCGCGAAAATAACAACTCGCGAAATTGTCAGTGATGTTGAAATGCGCAAAAATATCTGTACACGAAAATATTGGCTTTTACAGTATTTGGGTGTGATTCTAATTTCGAGGCAAAATGACAACAATCCACTGTATGAAAGGGGTACCTTCTGTCCCTACGGGAAATCCCGTAGGGACAGAATCATTCTGTCTGGTGCTGATGATACCGGTAGGTTGTGTGCCACAACCGGGCAGCACACCTGAACGAAGCAAGATGAATCTGATGATAACCTGAATACCTGATGGCAGCGATAATAATGGCAACAGCGCTTTAAAATGTTGACACTTTATGGTACTGACAGAAAAAAATAGTATTTTGGAGGGAGAGGGTCTTTAAAAATACCATTATCTCTGTAGAACTGTGAAAATGTTGACAAGTTTGGTCGGTCCCTTTATAGCCCTGTCACACTCTAATGCGATCAACCGGCGACCACTTTGCGCTCCCGGACTTTGACATTTTTCACCAAAGCGCAGTGACATCGCCGAAAATTGTGAAATCCATGACGCCAGGGCCCAATTTCATAGAACTGTTTAACAGCCCATTTTCCGTTAACCGAGCGTCAGGCTATTTCATAGACATCGTTAACGGTAAGCAACTGAAAACCTGCCTTAACCGCAGAGCCAAATTTTGCCTAAGATAGTGACGCAACAATGTCGGTTTCCAAGCGCGCGCATGCTTAAGCACACCGCGGCCGTGAAATAGCCTTAATGTTAGCATAACTTTTCTGCTACAGTAAGCACACGTTTTCAGCTAGCGCTTAAGCAGCTCTATGAAATTGGCCCCTGGTAGCTACATGTACATGCTCTTTGACTCGCTTATTACGCTCTTACTGCAACCCTATGCGTTCCCAAAACAAGCACGCAAAAGAGGTTTGGTGCTCAAGGTACATGTAGCTTATGGCGACCCTCTCCCTTCCTTGACAGTTTCCGCAGCGTCACCAAATCGTTCTCAGAGACCTTACTGTGCCTTGCCTCACGCAGTAGAAGCGCCAGCGTGATCGCGAGTGAGTGTGACAGGCGTACTGTACTGTACATGTACATGTATTAGCAGAAAAATCTACTTATGCAATTTGTTTTTTTGCTTTGCAAAAATGGGTTAGCAGTCGAAATTGTGTGCGATGTGTATTACATTCGATCAGTGTTCTGCTACTCTTGTTAAGAATACAAGTTGACATACAATTTTGACTGCTAATCCATGTTTACATGTATGTACAGAGCAAATAAATTTTGGATTAAGCAATTTGTTTCTTCTAAACAGCTTAATGAAATTGGCCCCTTGTTAAAACAAGAACCTTGCATTATCAGAAATGAAACAATGAAGAACACGGAATGAGCCTTTTTTGCGTGTTAACATAATTTGCATAATAGCTGGCGCTCTGAATTCTTAACTTTCCAATAGAGGTGCAGTCTAGAAAGTCTAAACTTTTGTTGCTATGTGGTGCACGCCATTGCCTACCAACCAACAGTCTGGTTGCTTTATGCCATTCTCTCTCATGGTGAACACAGTATTGTGTATTTCATACCTGCTGTGTGCACCACATAGCAACAAAAATTTAGTCTGCTCCAGTGGATACCAAGTGCGCATGTCAGTACACCAGACACTATCTAGTGAAACACGCAGAGAGCTGATTGTGACCTAAATTTTTTCCTTGTTATAAGTAGAATGTTGTATTAAAGGGACACACCGTCTTACTGTTTACATAATGTAGCGATCTAGCATCCTTGACAATCATTTTTCAATAGTCGTTAAAAAAAAATATATATTTTTTTCGTATACATTAAACAGAGATTTTAAGGAAATTACATGTACCTCCTGGAATCAACAGATAATGTAATTTTAAGATATACTTCCCACTTGCACTTTTGTCGCAAATGTTGCTTTTCTGTAGAAAAATCACGTTTTCTTCTTCAAAAATTGCCTTCAGTTAGTGCACAAGATAACCATTCACGCGCGCGCGCAGCGCCCTCTGTTGTCGCGCTTACGCACAGACCGCTCGCCACGTCATTTTGTGCATTACTTCATGCAGTAATTTTATCATTTATTTATCTCAGAAATGCAACATTTGCGATGGGAGTGTCAGTGCATGGGAAGTATATTTTAGAATTGAATAAGCTATCGATTCCAATATATAAATTCACCGAAATCCGTGTTCAATGTATATGAAAAAAAATCCAACAAAATATATTAAATGTCACGGAATTAACTAGAAATGTTTAAAATTAAAGGAGTGTGACCAGATCACTTTTTTTTACCCATAACTCCCCGGGACTTACCTTATGGGTCATGATATTTTTATATCATAACATCCGCTATTTTTTTCTGATTACGAAACTGAAACTCACGTGCTTCTAGGCCGCATATTTCCGAGGATATCGTCGAAAATCCACCGATTATTTGTAAACTGATTTTCCAGTATCAACGTTTATCCGCTGAAAGTCGACTCGATAGTTTTGTTCAATTTTTTCACTGGAAATTGCGAATGTTTTCGGGTTTTTGGGACATGGGAGGTGTGTATGGGAGTTACTTGATAATATTGGTAAGTTACATCGAAAACTATTTTCCAGAAACTCTGGTCACACTCCTTTAACAAAAGAGACCAAATGTTGGGCTATTCGCTTTACCAGCCGTCGCGATGTATTATGTATCATGTGTTTGTAAATAAAGGTGGCGTTCAATATGCTCGACGCATCTTTAACCTTGTTTCCTTGTTTTACCTGACTCATCACACCTTGCATGATCCCCAGGTCAGCGCTGACTCGAGGAAGCAACTAGAACGCAACTAGTTGGTTTCTCCAACTTCCGCAATATGCTGTTTTTTTTCGGATATTATTTATCGCCACGAATCGAAGACGCGAAAATCTGAGAGATTTTCTCGTCAATATCAACACCCAGAAACCCTTCTTTTGAAATCTGTTGGAAGATTTGTGTACAAATAGGAAAATACGGTATGTAGCCTACATCGTGTTCGTAGGACATTATTTTCCAACAAGAAGAAAAACCAACTGCGAATGACAAGAGCAACTCGCACTTCGCACTGGTTTCTACAGCTGGAAATACATGTAAAACCAACTCGAAGACCACGTGATTTATCCGAACCAGAAATCTGGTTCGGATAAATCACGTGACCTTGATTTTCTGAAAAATGCTCAAATTTCCAAATTTGATGGATCTATTTAGTTTATTTCGGGAAAGACTTTCAGAATAATGTATGGGTCTATTTCGAGCCTAAGATAACCCAACAAGGCCGGTGTGTTCCTTTTGTCCTTATTAGGGAGGTTTGGCACCGTCACGGATACGGATACGTCATGGCTCTATGCGCTTCTCGTGATGCGTAACCATAGTGCACATGTTTTTATACGCGTGAATAACGGGTATCGGCCTCCAAATGCGTAGCATAAAAACAGATACCAGTTATGCAGATTTTTCACTTTTTTCGTGATGGATTAATAAATTGTATGCATTTTGTTTCTTTGTGATGTATCTTCCATGAATACCGATCGAATTTAATGAGTCATGCCCACAAGAAAGTGAGAAAAATCAGCTAAAAACAAAGCCAAGCGCAGAGCAGATTTAGCAGATTGTATTCACACAGTGCGAAACCCAGTTCAGTGTGCACATCAGCATGAACGGTTACTGTTATCATATCCGTATTCGTCACCTTGCGAAACCCCTCCCTATTATCAAAGTTTGACTATACCGGTACACGTCGTATGCACATTGCTCTTGCCACTGCCTCTAGTGTTTGTGACGTTATTTCACACTTGAACTTTGATGTTAAACACTTGAAAAGATTTTTTGATTTGCGTCAGATATTTGCACAATCCATGCAGGCACCATTTTCATATTTGTGTACATACACATGATAAGCCAATTAAGTTTAAAAGATGCTGGTTTTTATTGGTTAATAATAAAAAATAGTTATAATGCATTCCATGTCTACTGACATACATGTACTTTTGTTTAAAAACTCCATCCTATGCATTTTCGGATAATTGACTATCCGAAATTCAAATAATTTACTATTCGATATTCGATCCGTGAACTTTTTCAAAAATGTTCGCAGTGTTATCTGAACCTTAAAGGCACAGGCTCGTCAGCAATGTGCATGCGCCAATTTCGTGTCACGAAATACGCAGCTCCATGCCTTTGCTATGGAGCTGCGTATTTCGTGGCACGAATTTGACGCGCGCGCATTGCCGATGAGCCTGTGCCTTTAAGTTGTTCGGAGTGTACTTCCCGCGTGGGTACTACCGGTATGCAGGATGTTTTCGATTCTTTCAGCAGCTGCCTCGTTGCATGCTCGATTTGTTTCTAGCCAATCTGGGATTACTTTAGGGGAAAAACTGAATGGGCGGGATCCATTATACAAATTAAAATGTGAGGTCTATGGTTGGGGACGGTACACTTTTTGCATAAATTAATGTTGGCTCCGCCCTGTACGAGCCATAAGTCCCATGTTGTAACTTGTACACTGGACTGTGGTTGGACACAAAATGTGACATTAAAGAAAGCGACCGTTTCTGCAATGAAAAGGGCTGCGTTATTCAATAAAAACATCCTGTAATTCACCCACAGGATATTTATTATAAAGCACTTCCGAACTGGATGATATGTTTGGTTTGATCTGGGCCGGTTTGCACATGAAAAAAAAGGTCATACCGAATATTTGATTCAGTAAAATGCTGTTCGGACATTCGATGGAAGATCGAATATTCAAATATTCGATTCGTTTAGTACACCGCTAATTTCTGTGATGTTCAAGGGAAATTTTCTATCGTGTATATGGGAATTTGAACATTTGCGAATAAGCTTGAACATGTTGGACGATGTTCGAGCATGCACATTAATTTTAAAGGCAGAACACATTCATGGTAAACCGTTACAAATGGTTTTATCTCCCTGTGTGATTGAAGATATGAATTATTAAAACCAACATGAGCAAAAATCAGCTGAGAAAACAGTCAAAAAAGACTTTACAGTCACTTCGCCCCAAAACCATTTCGCCCCGAACCACTTCGCCCTGAATCACAGCCTGTCATGCCTGTGCACGAAGTGTTTTGGGGCAAAGTGTTTTGGGGCGAAGTGGTGTAAGGGTGAAGTGGTTTTTGGGGCAAGGTGGCTTTTGGGGCGAAGTGGTTCAGGGCTAAGTGGTGCAGGGCAAAATGGTTTTGGGGCGAAGTGAATTTTCGTCTCATGAGACGAAAATTAATTGTTTTACTCATTTCTCAAAGACTATAGCACTTTAGACAAACCATTTCAGGGGAAGTTTTCTACGGTCATCGTGTTTATATTGTGTAAGTTAGGCGTAAATCTGTGAACGTTTTTTATTTTCGAGATACCAATCATGTATACTGCTTTTAATTCTGATCAACTTCTCAACTCTTACCCTTTTTTTTAACCCTACATTACAACGATTTGTTTTCTCTTTTTAACTTTCCAGGCCAACTTTTTAGTATGCCAGATCGTAGCTTTCATTTATTCCTGTCTGTTCAGGCGGTTCCTGAGCCCAAGTACTGCTTCGTCAACGTCCAGGCATATCGCTCAAATCACACTGGGATGTCTGCTGGCGTACATGTCTTTCGGATGGTGAGTTTTGCATGGTTTGAAAAGTAGACCCATGTCTAAGACCAGTCGTTTATAGCCGGCTATCCAACTTAGCCAGTCTCGGCTTAGTCACTGGTTTAGCCCATTGCAATAAACAAGTCTAACTGAAGTACGGCTGCGCCAGCAGAAAAACTCACACATCTTAATGGAAAGTGACACAGCCGGCTATACTTGCGTAATTTCAAGCCAAGCAAATGTCCTCACGAAGCCACTTGATGGCGCGTGCGCTCCAATGAAATTGACTGCGAAAGTTATCAAATAGCACGAAAACAAATACGGCATAATGACATGTGCGTTCTGTTCATCAAAAGTTACAAATGTTGCGCCGCGTCCAAAAATTATAGACTGATTATAGCCTGCTTGCCGCGGGCTTCAATTTTAAGACTGGTCTTAAATGCATAGTGCCGACCTGTCAATCAACCGAACCCGCCGACCAATCATAACAGAGCTAGCAGATAATAATAATAATAATAATTTATTCATTTCTATAGCGCAAATTCCATACAAATATGTTCAAATGCGCTGTACATTTCATAAAATTACTAAGTTAAATCGTCTTAAACATTTCATTATTTTAAATTACAGAAAATAAATACACCAACAAACCGACATCACAAAAGCAAAATTAATAAAAAGCCATCTTAAACAAGTAAGTTTTTAACAGTGACTTAAAAATGGTAACACTACTAGCTCTTCTAATGTTAACCGGAAGGGCATTCCAGAGTATAGGGGCAGCATTAACAAAGGCACGATCCCCAAGAGTAACTTTGGTTCGGCGAGCAGGGTAACCCAAGAGAGTGCCATCATCAGAACTACGAAGACTGTAACGAGTAGAGGGCTTCTTGATAATAAGTTGGCTAAGATAGACTGGAGCTAATCCATAAAAACATTTATAAGTCAATAACAATATTTTAAAACTGATCCGAAACCGGACTGGAAGCCAATGAAGGCTAATCAACAATGGTGTCACATGACAAAATTTATAAGATTTACTAACAAGCCGAGCACAGGCATTGTGCACACGTTGAAGTTTGCTAATCTGACAGTCAGGTAAGCCATATAAAAGGCCATTACAGTAATCTAATCGGCTGGAAATGAATGCATGAATCAATGTTTCAGTAGATTTAGTGGTCAAATATTTCCTAATACGCCTAATGTTATGTAAATAGTAGAATGAACTTGAACAAACCTTAGTAATATGAGTACTCATGGACATATGCTGATCGAACCATGAACCCAAGTTTCGAACAATGGGTACTGGTGATACCCTGCAATTACCAACATGAATAGAATCAATATTAACTTTAGACAACTGCTGATAGGTCCCAATAATCATAAATTCAGTTTTACTGTCATTGAGCATTAAGCCATTGACCAACATCCATTCCCGTAGATCCTGAATACAACTCTCCATGGCTACAAGCAGATGTCACCCACATACATGTAGGTCAAAGTGCACTGTACGCTCACAACAACATGATCACGCGATATGTTCTGCAGGCCCCATACAATTTGTACAGTGTTGTATGCGACGATCCGGGTGAATTTTTGGTTTCAAGGCCGGTCGTTTTGTTGTTCAAAGGTACGAAAGCTATATTTCGTGATGATATGATATCCCTGTATTACTGGCCCTTTACTCAGTGTGTTTTAAGATAACCGTTGATCCTGAAACATGAATACCTTTGAGTTTTCTTCAATGAATCTGTGCTTTCCGTTGAAAGTCCCATTGCTTTGTGCGTTGTGTGTCACCATTTTTGACGATAGCGTGTGAGCCATAGCAACAATGTCCAAGGGGGCGGGGTTAACTGGGCAAAATCGAAACTATGCATTAAGACCACAAAATTGCAATCGGGCTATACAATACATGTACATGTAATTATAGACCGGTCTTAGTGGCACCGTGTTAGCCGGCTAAGCATATACACGTAGACCGGTCTTTAGACTGCAATCCGCCCCAGGGGCCAATTTCATGGCGCTACTAAGCACAAAAATATGCTAAGCAGAGAATTTCTTTGCTTTATATAGAATATAGGCAGTTTTTTAATTCCTTGAGGACATGCATGGTTGCACGTTTTGTGCTTGCATTGTTGACTAAATTAAATATCAAATGTTGCCCTACAAGATGGCGGCTATTCGATACGGTCTATAGTAGCCACCCTTACAGAACACACACTTTGAAAGAGGATGAGTCAAGCTATGAGTACATGCCTATCAATAGACTATGTAAGTCTCGCGGCAAAGGTCAAATCTGAGCTTCCGGGCACAACACGACTAAAACGCCTATTCCTATAACACGGGCGAGATTTTGTTTTTTGTATATAAATTTTTCTGTCTAATCTTAAGTATACAACCGACCCGAAAGTGATTCAGGTAACTAAAATGTTTTTTTTACAATATATAATACATGCATAATTATCTCTAAAAACGATAAACATTTATTAAAATTTCGTGACCTGAATAAATTTCTCTGCTAGCATATTCTTCATCCAATTTGGAATGGATGACCCAAGTGTGGATTCATGTGAAAATGAATGCTTCGAACTTGGGCACTCTAAAAAAAAAAAGTCTGCAAGCTCTACTTTTGGTAGATGGCGTTTCGCCTTTTGCAAGCGAGGTCTGTATGTACGTCGGCTGCTGTGCGTGTTGCATATCTTTTGCTGCATGTAGTTTACGATCTTCAAAGATTGACTTGTCGGCACAGGAAAGATCGTGAATTTTTACATTTCGATTGCTTATTTTTGATTATATACATGTACCCCACTTCATCAATTGGAATGCAAGATTTTATTTAGGGATACGCGTTTTGGGCCGTCTGAGTTTACAAAAACCTGAGTAAAAAAAATAATCCAAGAATTTCGCTCGTGACGTGCGTTGAAGAGATAGGGTCTTGTGCCCGGAAATAACAGTGGTCTCGCGCGGTCTCGTACGTTCGCGAGGTCAACTTACATAGTCTATTGAGGGTGTGTTTGCAGAAACTTGAATTTCACCGAGTTTGACGGTTTGGGGTGGTTTTGGGCCATTTGAGGATAATTGGTTAAAGTCCTTTAAGACCGAAAATCTATGTATGCGTCGTGCGTAGTACGTACTGCATGATGCATAAACATCAGTCGTTTGAAAGGCAACGTGGATGGTACATGTATGTCAGTGTATCCGGACTGCGCTATCCATATTGTGCTGTCTGTCTAAATTTTATCAATCCGTGGAGCAATGCATACATGTAGTTCTGACCTGTCAATCAAGCCGAACCCGCCGACCAATCACAACAGAGCTAGCAGACAGCGCCCACATAGGTCAAAGTGATGCAATCATCACACAATCACGCGATTTTCTGCCCATACAGTTTGTATGTTGTATGCGCCAGTGACCGGGTGAATTTTGGTTTCAATGTCGGTCGATTCACTGTTCAAAGGTAGGAAAGCGCATTTTTATTAATATGTCATCCCTGCATTACTAGCCCTTTGCTCAGTGTGTGCTACGGTAACTGTCGACCCTAAAACATTAAATACCTTTGAGTTTTCTCCAATGAATCTGTGCTTTCCATGCCGAGTCCCGTTGCTTTGTACGTTGTGTCGCCATTTTTTTGCGATGGCTTGTGAGCACATAGCAACAATATCTAAGGGGCGGGGTTAACTGGGCAATCTCGGAACTATGCATTGACAGGGATGACGCACACACTACGCATAGAAATTGTGTGTGAAATACGCTCCATCAAACGGTTTCCAAGGTTTTAATACAACATCTGGTATGGTGCCTGATCACCATTTAAATGAAACAACCAAACTTGGGATGAGAGAAAAATCGCAAGGGCCTTATCAAGATTCGAACCCGAGACCTCTAACACACGAGGCAGATACTCTACCAGCTGAGCTAGGCACAGTTGGTATACCCCCTCAAGTTTTCCCTATGGACCAAATTCTTCTCTCGGTGTTGCATGGTGGCGCAACTGGGCAAAGTAACGAACGCAACATCTGGTATGGTGCCTAATCACCATTGAAATGAAACAACCAAACTTGGGATAAGAAAAAAATCGTAAGGCCTGAGGGAGTATACCAACTGTGCCTAATAGCTCAGCTGGTAGAGCATCTGCCTGGTGAGTCAGAGGTCTTGGGTTCGAATCCCGATAAGGCCCTTACGATTTTTTAAGTAAGGTTTTAATAGTGTGAGAGGCTAGTTAGACAAAATCCTACTTTGTACGACGTAAGAAAAATGACAGTCAACAATGTTATTATCCCACTCACTTAATACCAAAGTCAATCCAACTTTGATGACAACTTGTATTTTCTATCTTGTTCTCCCACATTATGTGCTGGGCTTGCAATAGTTTCAAAATACGCATGACGCACATGTATGCACAGTGCACTACACATGACGGATTTTAATAACAGGCATTTTTTTGTTCCTTCTTTCAGGGGTCTTCTACATATTCTCGTCGGTGGCGGGGTTGGGTTTCTTATGATAAGAATTCTTGACCCTAGTGTGGTTCAATATTGTGTCTTTGTCTTCGCTATGCTTCATTTATCCTGGGTCCATCTGTACATGCTCATGCGGAATGCTGGGGTCGGAAACCTAGACTATATAGGGTAAGTGTACTTAACATGTGAGCAATTAACTTAAATAATTGAATACTCAAGAACAGTAGAAATCAATTATTTGACATTTTGTATATTTGTTTGTTTATTAATACCTGTATCTCTGCTATTTGTTTTCTCTAAAATGCCTCTCTAAAAACTCTGTGTACAAATTTCCAATATACGCTCGTAACTGGGACAGCCTAACATGTAACATAGTTACGAGCGTATATTGGAAATTTGTACACAGGGTTTTTAGAAAGGAATGTTGTCACACTATTTTAACCCTTTTTGGGCCTAAGTTATCTCTGCAGAACAACTTAAACTTATTTCTTTTATTTTGAGACCAGACAAAGGTATTTCCTCGAAAATATGGTCTGTGTTGCCAAAATGCCCCCTTTACTGTGGAAAGACCCAAATGCAGATCTCTAAATTTTAATAACCTATATTTCCCCTGACTATGTTCATTTCAGCCCCATGATGATTTTGACGGTAAAAACAAGTAGCCTTGCTTACGGCATTCACGACGGTACGTATTAAGCCTAGCGTACATCGACCTTGCAACTGGAAGCAACTAGTGGCAACTGGTGTTTCCGGCAACTGGAAGCAGCTGATCAGTTGCTCAAAAAGGTTGATGTACGCGCACTTGCAACTACTGGCAACTGGAAAAATCCCAGTTGCCGCGAGTTGCTCATGTTCTACTTTCTGGCAACTAGTTGTACCCAGTTGCGGTCAGTTGCGTCGATGTACGCGCACTTGCAAATAGATGCTGCCAGTTGCTCGCGTGCATCTGATCACGAGCGCGTGCATCGACAGCAACTGCAAGCACAGTTGAAAGGGCAATGCACACTGCGCTTTACCGAGTTGCTGTGTCGATGTGTGCGCTCTGGAAATGTAGACATAGCTGGATGCTCCCAGTTGCCGCTAGTTGCGGAACTAATCAGTTTCTGTCGATGTGCGCGCTACGCACACATTGACAGCAACTGATCAGTTGAGTTGCTTCCAGTTGCAATGTCGATGTACGCAAGGCTTTAAAGCTGGTCCAGTAACGTACATGTACAATGTACATCTTGTCCCAGACTCGAGAAAGCTGTTTAAAATAACAATACAACCCAAGGGATCTTTCATTCATAAATACCTTGGACAGTTTACGCATTCCTATTGGCTGAGAGCACGTCACATGGGTGGTCTTAAACGGACGATAAAGGCTGCTTGCTTTTAAACACTTTCTAGTCTGCAAGAGCCAGCACAAAATGGCTAAAGAGCGAAGTTTACTGTTAATTTTTAGGGCGTTTTACTGACTTACACAAAAAGGTATTTATACAAAAATGCCTCTTTACCCTCAATACAGCTTGGTAACAAGCATTTTTGGATTCAGTGATCCAAAATTAGGTAAAGTCGACTTGTTAAAAATTTATACTAAAAAAATGCCTCTTCTTGCCTTAAAATGAGCCCTTTTTTAAAATGTCGCCTAGTCTACAACAAGAACAGGGGCGCGTTCAATAGCACAAAACATACGCCGGTATTGGCCATGTCGGCATACCAAATACGTTGAACGCAACCGAACGCACGGTATTTCCAATACGTATTACATTCCAACAATCCCAACTCGAACGTGGTACCAAGATGGCGGAGGGACAAATTGTGGCTACGACCTCGAATTTCAAAGTGTTTATTCTTAGACTGTAAAAGACCACCGGCAGCTGAGTTAGCAGCTTGAATTTGCAATTTAATTGTCAGAGTATTCGCGTTAAGTGGCAGCCGTAGTGCTTTGCAAACCGCATTGTCTACAATGGCCATGTTTGATCATACGTTTTGGGATGCAGTCGTTCAATAAGCCGTTTCGGTTGCAGCATACCGACACTGTCATACGTATTTCGGTATTGTGCTGTTGAACACACCTCAGCACTCTTGTTCCACACTTTGCCCTGAAGAGAGATGAGGGAAAGTAGACCAAAACATTGTCATTTTCCTTTTTTCAAATCTTGAAAAAATGCTCTTTTCCATTTATAAAACTTGTAAGCACGTTTACTGGTTAAGCACCTACATGTACGGTACGTGCTAAGAGACGATGTTAGTTCCGAAACAATACTATTTTTGTTGTTTACTAGATTAAAAATTTACACATGTTTGGACATTTAAAAAAACACTTTTGGGCGATAAAAAAAATTATTTGATATTGCAAAATTCTTTGACAGTAATAACTAGAAATGTTTCCATTGGTTTGAATTTATTTGGGGTTTTGAGTAAATTCCAAAAAAGATTTTTATTTAGTTTGGGTGGAAACAATAAAACTGTGGATTTTGTGGTCATTAACGTCAATTTTATTTCATTTTTATTGTTGTCAGGTTTTTCAAGAAATGAGACCAAATTAAATAGTCTTCAGAAGGAATTGGTTATTAGGTAAGGTGTAAAAGTTAACGTTTGTTTGTAGCAAGGTTGTCTACACCAGACTCTGTATGAGCCACTGAGGCAGGGTGCGCCACCCTGCCTGAAGTGCCTCCCTTGGCTCCTGCACTTTGGGAGATGTGCAACTCCAGACGTCAGCTTATCCCACGCAGGTTCAATCAGGTTGACAACCCAACAAAGTTGGTTTTCTGAGAGCCCCTAACTACAGTATCCTCCCAGAAACAGGAAATGTCACATTTCATTGCTGTGGGAAGCACTTTGTTCAAACAGGTCATGTTGGACCTGGAGGAAATCACTGAAGCAGAACAGTCTTGAAAGCGATTCCAAAGTGATTGGTCGATCAGTGCCTTGTTATCGACAAGTTTACTGTATTCAACAAACTTCTGTTTCGATCAAGAATTGTGTATTTTAAGAAAGTTGCATTTCTAGTGGTCGAGTGTTTCTAAAGATCCCAGAGCACTCTTTCGTGAAGAGTAAGGGGATTATGCGGTGTCTCGGACCGTCGGCAAAGTGCCACCCACCTATATATCTCGATGTTTAAATGAAAGACACTTCGGGCTCCGGGCTGCGATTTGAAGTTAATTACAATGTACACCCAATAAAGGGCCCCTGAAGTGGTATTTTTATCAATTAAATCTATGCTATGCAACTACATTCATTTACAGTCATAAAATCCATTTGGAAGTTGTTTTTGGTTTTTATGCTAATGCTCATTTACATATTCATGAGCAAAGTTGTGATGTCACATAGGCAAACACAGGATAATCTCATTCAACTGTGCACAAAAGATTTCAGTATTTTCTCCAACTTGCTGGAATTTTTCCAACCCATAATTGTTTAGGTTTGTTTTACATGTTGCCTGTTGTAAGCCATAAAAAAACTAAGGCTGGAAACTGCAGCAATTTTCCACAATTCCAGTTTGAAGTCTTGTTATTTTCTTTGCTTTTATGCTGTGTGTTCCTAAAGTGACATGCCCCAAACAGTGCCCTCTTTCTATAAGTTTCAGTAAAGAAATTTTCAAAGTTTAAAAATGCCACCTTTTATTTATTGGGCATCGAAATGAACATAGTATTGTCTTTCTACACAAGTAATCCTTCACATGCAGCAAAAAACTCTGCATAAAGTTATTTAGCATTTCAGGGGCACTTTAAATTTTAAAATTAAAAATTAAAATAAAATTATTTTCCTAAAATCTTAATTTTGTCGTCTCTGATTTCAGAAGGTACCCCGGTCTACTAGAGTACTGGAGCTACATTTTCTGCCCACAAGGCCTTTTAGTTGGCCCAATTTGCTACTTTTCACCCTACGTGGATTTCATCGAGGGAAATAAATTTTTTAAGAAAGTAAAAGACAAGGATGGAACAGAGAGGACGATATTTGATGAACCCTCCTCAACGGTAAGACGCTCACTGTTAAGAATGGGATGTTGAACAATTTAAGTTACTGTTTAACAGAAAACCATTTACCAAAAACCATTTACAAATTTAGCAGAACGAGTATTACAAAACCCACTTAATATTGAATTTAAACTAATATTTTAATTAATTAGCAATGAAATGAAAATATCATTAAGCATACCCATTATGTCAATTGTAGGTGAAATAAATTTTTACGAATTCCAGAAACAACCGCCGCAGCGTTCGAATTAGCACTGGTCCGTTGGCCAAATGACAGTTGAAATCTTCTCGCGCCAATTAGAAAGCCTCCCCAAATGATCCGGCTGTCCAGTTGAATTAAAACGGACCCATACCGTACATGTGAAGTTTCCGCGGATTTCCACATTTTTAATTTCTTTTTAAAATGCGGGGTTTTTTTTGCATGTTTTCCGCTTTTTTGTTGAGTGTGGGAGATTTTATTTTCCGCTTTTCTGTACGCTTGCATGGGCGATCTTGTTTTTACCAAGCAAGAAAACAGCGCCCTCCATTGACAGTAAATAGACTTGTCCAAGCCTGACACTTCCGTCCGTGCCAAGACACTTCTGTGCGTGCGTGATTGCATGTAAACTGGGCGCGCATGCAGCCTGCAACGAGTCGCGATTCAGACTTGTGCAAGTCTAGTTACCAAGATGGCGCCATGAAACTTCCATGTAGTGTGTGGTGTGCACGCGTGTTTTTGCATGAACAGGCTGCCCGCAGTGCCTAGAGTGACCGGCCGCTCACGCTGGCAGGTTTGCTGGCACGGCCCGCCTGGCCCGCTCGGCCCGGCCTGCTGTCCCTGCTCTGTACATCCACAAAAACATGCATCCGTGAGAGTTTGTACCAAAAGAGCCCTTTTTAAGACTCAAGAATAGCTTGAAAATTCACCACACATTTTCAAACTTGTACTGTGGAGAGCCTTAATATGACTATCAGATTCTCTACATGTAGTTTATTAACTCAAATGTGTTTATTGCAAACACTAAAGGTCGACTGTGTGTAAAATGAACAACCAGAATTGATCTTGGAAAACGCCAACGGGCCAGTCAAAACTGAAGCCAACTGGTCCTGGTGGCCAGTTGGGGAAAAAGTTAAGGGCAAACGCTGACAGCATTACATAACTAAAGAATACAGTAAAACCCTGTGTATAAGGCACACCAATGTATAAGACGCACCCGGACTTTCGAGCTTAAAAAAAAACAGGCCGCTTATAATGCAGCTCACTCCCAGCCCAATTTTGGTAGCAAATACCACAGAATATGTGTCTGTGCTGATGCAGTTCCATTCTGGATTTTATTTTAGGTGTGAGATTTTTCCGGATTTCCGAAATTGTACCAATTGGCCGCAATCCATATTGTATTTTCTATTTTATTTTTTTGGCCCTTTTAGCAGGCTATACTTTTTTAAAGAGCGCCCTCAATTGATTCAGTAATTTTGCGAAGATAACTTGTGCGAGTCTAGTTGTCACGCAAGTGCCATGACATACAGCGCTTTACTGTGTATGTACTGTGCCGCTCGGCGACCTCACCGAGTCTGCAATAAGTAGCGAAGCAGACGTGTACAAGTCTAATCCATAAGCAAGCGCCATCTTTGCCTGCATCGCAACGGCCGAGCGTGTGGTGTGTGTGATGCGTGCATGTGTGCAGTGCTGTGCGGGCCGCGGCTGGCGTGATGCGGTACGGTACATATACTGTGCAGTGTGCGCGGCTGGCGTCATGCGGCAAGCAGCCAACGAACCGATTTTACCCTCCGCTTTCGCTTCACCGTCTTCAACGGTAGATGTTGCCTGGATTCTTTTTAATATTATACACATTTGTAGGCCTATAAACAAGGTAAATATTTCAAACAAAACTGGTTCTTGTGATGCCTATTTAAAATGTTTTTGACATTGCATTTTGCATGATGCCGATGGTACGGTGGTGTTTAAAAAGATCCTCCAAAAAGTTGAAGTTTGTGTGGTCTCTACGTCTCACCCCCCCCACCCCCCCCCCCCCCCCGCCCCCCTCCCCCCCCCCGCCCCCTCCCCCCCCCCCCCCCCCCCACCCCCACCCCCACACCCCCACACCCCCCGCCCCTCCCCTCAAGGAAGCCATGCCCCTTCCGGAATTGTTGTTTTCCTCCAATCTCGCCCCAGTTATTTACCTTAATCGTGAAAATCACAACATGCAAGCATATTGTTGGTGTTATGGCCGAGCGGTCTAGTGCGTCGAACTTAAGTTCCTGTGCTAGTACTAGAATGTAGGTTCGATTCCTGGCCGTGACGGGTTGTGGCACCTGTGCCCTTGAGCAAGGCACTCAACCACACTTGCTCCCATTCCTGTAATTGGCGGTCCCTCCGCTGTTGGATGTGGTGAATAAATAAATAAATAAATAAATAAATAAATATTTATTTAGGGTCGTAGTAAAATATCAATAATTTCAAGGTTCAAAGATTATTTTGCTCACAGCATGAACAATCTGCTAATCATAATTTTCTAAATTTTATTCTTTCATTTTTTTTCCCCGTTTCTTTTCCAGCGTGCAGTTGCCAGAAAACTTCTCGTCACCGCCAGTTGCGTTGTGGTCTTATTAACCCTCTTCCGCCGATTACCAATCATGGGTAACGTCTGTGAGTAATGTTTCCTTTTCTGTAGGCCTGTACATTTTCGAATAATACTATTAAAAAAATCGGTTTTATTTTCTATTGAATATTCGATATTCTATGCGTGAATTTTTTCTATGATTTTCACAAAAAGGTTTGTCATGAAATTAATAGACCTGAAACGTAATGACGTCGCGCAATGTTTACCGCGGTGCATTATGGGTGAAAAGTGGGACGGAATCTCTGCATCACTAGTTTGCGTGCGTTGTATGCATAGCGCCTAGCGTATTATAGTCTAGTCAATTTACGATATGACCTAGAACTAATTGCAATAAAATTCATTCTAAAATGAATCTAGGCCGCAACATTTAAATAAACAACATATTAAAAATCTAATTGTTTCTTTTGAGTGGAAAGGTGTTTTTGAAGCAGTTTTTGAAGACAAACATTAATTTAGTCTGGTAACGTTCCTCAGTCTGTATGTTTCGTAATACGACCACCTGCGAGCAGACGACGACGTCTCAGAAACTAGTAAACATTGCGTGATGTCATTATGTCATAGGTCTATTGATTTTGGTACTTCCAAACTGACAGCTCACCGGAAGTTACAGCAGCTTTTTTATTGCCGAATTTGCCGCCTCAAAAGATAATCTGTGCTCAAATTACAATCTGTGATAACATTTCAGAATGGTAATGAGACAAATATGACAAATGATATGGTATCAAAATCTCAACACCCATGGGGAAAAATGGGGGCCTCAAAAATGTGATCTAGACATGCTCCTTTAAAGGCAGAACACATGATTGGTAAACCGTTACAAATGGTTTTATCTGCTTGTGTGATTGAAGATAGGAAAATTAAAACCAACCTGAGCAAAAACCAGCTACGTACTTTGTCTAACTTTTGAGAAACAGTCAAAAAAGGCTTCACGGTCACTTCACCCCAAAACCATTTCGCCCCGAACCACTTCGCCCTGAACCACGGCCTGTGCACGAAGTGTTTTGGAGCGAAGTGGCATTCGGATGAAGTGGTGTGAGGGTGAGGTGGTTTTGGGGCAAGGTGGCTTTTGGGGCAAAGTGGTTCAGGGCGATATGGTTTTGGGGCGAAGTGAATTTTCGTCTCATCAGACGAATATTAATTGTTTTACTCATTTCTCAAAAACTATAGCACTTTAGGCAAAACCATTTCAGGGGAAGTTTACTACTGTCATCATGTTTGTATCATGTAAGTTATGTGTAAATCTGTGAACATTTCTGATTTTCGAGATTACCAATGATGTGTTTCTCTTCAAGAAGAAAAATTCATTTCTTGTCCCGATTGGTTTTTTTTTCAGTTTTTGATTTTAACCATTGGCATGTTTTCTCCATTTTCCCTTCAGCGGATGAAGTAATGAGCAGATCATTTCTCTATCGATGGGGTTATTTACTTCTCTCAGTTGAAATAGCCAAGTCGAAGTACTTTTTTGCCTGGGTGTGGGGTAAGTTGGACCGAAAAATGTCTTGTATTTTTAACCCTCTAAGACAATTATGCCCGGACATCATTAAAATCAGTTTTATAATATACAAATATTGAATGCAATAAGGGGATGGTTAAAGGTACACACCGGCCTACTGTTTACATGATTAATTGATGTAGCAGCATTGACAATACTTTTTTATGGTCGTTGTGAAAAAAGATCATCAAAATATCCCATAATTTACTAAAGAAGTGCAAAATTAACACAAACTGTCAAAAGACGGGTTATACGCTTTACCAGCCGTTGCAACTATACGTGCGAGCTCCACGACTTTGTCACAAACGATTCGCTCTTCTCCTACTCGGGATATCTCAAATTTTCTGCTCACGATTTCACTGGACAGCCTAGATGACCGAATAGGAATTTCTGTTTTCTTTGGAGAAGTTGGCATCATGTTTTTTTCTTTACGAATGTACATGTACATCCGAGCAACCAACCCGGCAATGTGTGCACTCGGGATGTTTGCCGTGCTGCGCGGGGCAAATCCTACACTCCACCGTACATGTAGTCTGCCGTAGCACGCGCTCATTGAGTCCCGTTCTCCGGACTCTCGAAACAAAATTTTTGTTCGAATTTTCATACTTATGTTCAACTTTGTTTCATACCTGTATAAATAGTCAATTAAATTGACTTTTGTCAATTACTTATAAATATTGGGGAAAAATCAGAGTTGAATTTGGTGCAGTTCTGCAGTAAGAAACTTTCATGCGACTGGACACAACTAACTCGCAACACCATGTGCCTTTTCGGAACCAGAATCTGGTTCCGAAAAGTCACGTGACCTCTGTTTTTTGAAAATTGCTCAAAAACGGCAAAATTACGTGGTTTCTTTTCAGGATATGTTCAGTTTATTTCGGAAGGGCATTCAGAATGTTGTATGGGTCAATTTTGATCCCAAAATAGCCCAACGAAGCCGGTGTGTACCTTTAAGATTAGACCCGTGAACAGGGCTCCGGATCCTCAGCCCTGTTGCCGTTCCCCCACCCAAAATCTATGGCAAACTCATGCAAATGAAATTTGTCCCTTGGGTTTGATATTTGCTCAATAGGTGCACTCACTCAAACATTTAAATATTCCAAAGAGTACACATCGATCTGATGTCTAGTTTCGGTGAAATCTTAAGGTAAAATTTTGATGCTCCTAGTGATACAAATACAGGCAATAAGGCAGTTTGCTGCAAAATCAAATGTGCGCATGCGCGAAGGCGGAGATCAAGTACGAGAGATCAATAAACGGGCTTCGTTCGAACGTGTACTCGATGTGTTGACATGAGTAAACTTCTGCGCGTGCGGACATCACTCGAGTCAGTTAGAGAGAACTGTACGCTCAACGCAAAATGTTGACCTCTCCGCTCTCGCGCTTGCACACATTTGATATTTTGGAGTAAACTGTCTGATGTTTATCAAGGGTCAAAATTTTGCCTTATGATTTTACCAAAACTCTTCGGGATATTTAAACGTTTGGGTGAGTGCAAATATCAGACCCAGGAGACAAATTTAATTTGCGTGAGTTTGACACAGATTTTGGGTGGGAAACGGCAACAGGGAGGAGGATCCGGAGCCCTGTTCACGGGTCTAGGTTAAGATTATAGGCCCAAGGTGATCTCGAAACCATGGCTTCCGCCTCGGGGCATAGTCATGGCTTCGAGATCACCGAGGGGCATTAATCTTTTAAAACCATAAACCGAATAAAAAGCAGTCAATATTTGTTTTATATACTGAATGTGTAGATTTCTGTTATCTGATTGGTTAAAAGTAACATTTATACACAGTCACGTGTGAGATTATCGTAAAGTACAGTCCACTGAGTTTCGATTTCGGAAGCTGGTCTACGGCGGAAAGTTGGCATTCACAGCAAAAATATTGGTAGTCAATTTTCTTGAAAAATAAATTCTTGATCACAACAGAAGTTTGTTGGATACAGCGAACTTGTGGATAACAAGGCACTGATCGACCAATCACTTTGAAATCGCATTCAAGACTGTTTTGCTTTAGTGATTTTTTGTCTTGTTTACCACAGAAATGAAATGTGACATTTCCTATTTCTAGGAAAATACTATAGTTAATGTTAATTCTCAGCAATTTTTTTTTTTTTTCTCCGAACAAATTTTTAAAGCATTTACTTTATTTTAACGAAAAACATACTTTGTATTTTAGACATCAGCAAACCTGTGACAAAAACGCCATTTTTATACAGCTGATTTTACGCCTTACCTAGACTTGCCCCAGTCTGACTAACCGTGTTTGGTCTGAAAGGCACAGCGTACAGCACGCCCTCTGCTGTCTTGGAGGACTTTCTGAGACAGGAGAAAAGAAATTAGACAGGCCACCAGTCCAGAGGGTGAATTGTACGCTGCACAGTACAGACAAAACACGGGAAGTCAGACTTTGACAAGTCTATGCGTTAAAATGTCACATCTCGTTACCTCTCCTCGATCTTTCGGTCAAAGTATAATTTGCATTTTATATATTTCATTGGTTTGTATTGGACAGCCGATGCCATCAGCAATTCGGCAGGAATCGGTTTTGTTGGCTACGACAAAAACGGGCAACCTGATTGGTCGGGAGTGGAAAATGTTGACATCATTGGGTTCCAGGTAACGCTGTTTGGTCTTTGATATTTAACCACTTAACGACAGAGGACGTGTAAACACGCCAAGACTTCCACGCCGGTGAAAATTAATTTGTTACTCGGTATAAGTCTCAACACGTTTTGCATGGAGAGCCAATATGCGCGGAGGGTGGATTTGCACGTTCAGGAGGTTTCCTTGTCTGCTGTCGGAAGACGTATATTTTCACGCTGCGTTGAGCGGAAAATTTTGGCTACAAGCACACAATTCTGCGGTAGACACCACCGTGGAATTTTGGCCCAGGTTGCGTCGGGGCCCCATTGACATCTAAACATGCAAAGGAATTTTGCACGACGGCCAATTGACGTTTCTAGACGTATGAGGCCGGCAAGAGCAAAACCACCTTTACTTAGAAATTCTCCCACAAAGGTACCATTTTACACAGGGAAAAAATATCATGTGGCGTTTGTTACCATTGCTATCAACACTTTTAGTCAGGTTTTTCTTGTCGACTCGTTAAGTAAAATTTTGAGTCTCTGCAAATGTTGTATTGTGACTTTTAATAAATTGTTGACTTTTTTGCTTTCGCAGTTCGCTACCAGTCTAAAAACGTTGATCGACAATTGGAACATGACATGCGCGACGTGGCTCAAGTATGTTTGCTACGACCGAGTCCCGATCCAGAAACGGCTCCTGACGTTCGTTCTCTCGGCGTTCTGGCACGGATTTTACCCGGGATATTTTGCAACGTTTCTTTCCGGTTCGCTACTGGTATCTGCTTCCGCCAGGGTAAAAACAAATATTCATTTTAAACTTGTTTAAAAGTTTCACCACAGTTGCTACTACAAGTTGTCCCACGAGTTGTCCCCCAAGTTGTCCCACGAGTTGTCCCACGAGTTGTCCCACGAGTTGTCCCCCGAGTTGTCGCCCGAGTTGTCCCCCGAGTTGTCCCCCGAGTTGTCCCCCGAGTTGTCCCCCGAGTTGTCCCCCGAGTTGTCCCCCGAGTTGTCCCCCGAGTTGTCCCCCGAGTTGTCCCCCGAGTTGTCCCCCGAGTTGTCCCCCGAGTTGTCCCCCGAGTTGTCCCCCGAGTTGTCCCCCGAGTTGTCCCCCGAGTTGTCCCCCGAGTTGTCCCCCGAGTTGTCCCCCGAGTTGTCCCCCGAGTTGTCCCCCGAGTTGTCCCCCGAGTTGTCCCCCGAGTTGTCCCCCGAGTTGTCCCCCGAGTTGTCCCCCGAGTTGTCCCCCGAGTTGTCCCCCGAGTTGTCCCCCGAGTTGTCCCCCGAGTTGTCCCCCGAGTTGTCCCACGAGTTGTCCCACGAGTTGTCCCACGAGTTGTCCCCCGAGTTGTCCCCCGAGTTGTCCCCCGAGTTGTCCCCCGAGTTGTCTCCCAAGTTGTCTCCCAAGTTGTCCCCCGAGTTTCTCAAATTCAACTCTTTTACCGAGCATAAAAAGAGCGCCCTCAATTGATTCGGTAATTTCGCAAAGCAAACTTGTGCCAGTCTAATCGCAGCGCCATCTTTGCCTGCATTAAAAACTAGCAGTTGCCGTGCATCGCGTGTGTGGGGCGCATGATGCTGCATACAGCGGGCAATTAACTGATTTTACTGGCTGCTTTCACGATCAATGTTGCCAAGATTTTTTTTTAGTGTACATCGACCTTGCAACTGGAAGCAACTCAACTGATCAGTTGCTGTCGATGTGCGCCTCACGTGATCAGACGCACTCGTTCAACTGACACCAACCAGCTTGCAAGTACGCGACATCGACGCAACTGACCGCATACAACTGGATACAACTAGAAAGTAGAACATAAGCAACTCGTAGACTGGTTCCCGCTCCACATATTCCACATACAACGACTGAATATGAGGACCGGCTACTGTGGTGTTTAAAATAGCACTAAGCATTACGTCATGCATTTATTTTTAGGAGCGCATAACCGTTACACGAGTGTACAACAATTTGAAAAGGGTTATTCCATATTTGGCAAATAAAACATAGCATCAAAAATCAAACCTTGTCTGCATCATCGTAAAATAAACACGGGGCGAAACACTGACGAACCGTACCCAACGATAACGTCCGGACGTGCATTCGGGTAACTTTGGGAACCTTCGGAAAAAGGATGAATTCCTCTTGTTTCAATATGGCAGACAAACATGTATACTAGCGGTTGCCGGACCTTAAAATCAGTCTAGTGATCGAATGTTTTGGTCCGGGAACCAGACTAAAGCAACTCGCGGCAACTGGAATTTTTCCAGTTGCCAGTAGTTGCAGGTGTGCGTACATCGACCTTTTTAAGCAACTGATCAGTTGCTCCCAGTTACCACGAGTTGCTCCTAGTTGCTCCTAGTTGCCGGAAACACCAGTTGCCACTAGTTGCTTCCAGTTGCCACTAGTTGCTTCCAGTTGCCGGAAACACCAGTTGCCACTAGTTGCTCCCAGTTGCCGGAAACACCAGTTGCCACTAGTTGCTTCCAGTTGCAAGGTCGATGTACGCTAGGCTTTAGAAAGGTCGCAAATTTACAAGAATCATTTTGAACTTGCAGGTGCGACATTTAATTCGACCCCACTTCCTCTGTTCCCCACATTGGAAGCTGTTCTACGACGTCATAACCTGGGCCTGTACCTTCGTGTCCTTAGCCTACATCATCACGCCTTTCACTTACTTGCACCTTGAGCCAACATTGCAGTTTTTCAAGTAAGTATACGGCGCCCAAAAAACCCCAAATACTCTGCCCGGTGAGTCAAAGGTCTCAGGTTCGAATCCCGATAAGACCCTTACGATTTTTCTCCCATCCCAAGTCTGGTTGTTTCATTTCAATGGTGATCAGGCACTATACCAGATGTAGCCTTTGTTAAGGCTTCACAGCTAGGCGAGTCGCACGCCAGAACGAGAGCGCCACCATGCGACGAGGACGGGACGAGCAGCGCCAGCTGTGAGGCCTTTGCTGACCCGAGAGGTAGCAAAATGCTAATGATCGTATGACACAGTGTGCGTGTTGCGTTGAATAGCTAACAAAGCGAGCCAATCAGGTTCGCGCGTACCGGTTTGTAATCACGCGAGCGCGCTTTACATACAACGCGCGCGCACCAACACAAACATACATTCGCAGCACAACAATGCGTGGATGAATAATGTTACAGGGACTTTAATTAATAAATAATTATTCCGGGACAGCAAAGGCCTCACAGCTGGCGCTGCTCGTCCCGTCCTCGTCGCATGGTGGCGCTCTCGTTCTGGTGCGCGACTCACCCAGCTGTGAGGCCTTAACAAAGGCTATACCAAATGTTGCCTTCGTTACTTTGCCAAGTTGCGCCACCATGCAACACTGAGAGAAAAATTGGGTTCATAGGGAAAACCTGAGGGGAGTATACCAACTGTGCCTTATAGCTCAGCTGGTAGAATGTCTGCCCAGTGAGTCGGAGGTCTGGGGTTTCAATCCCGATAAGGCCCTTACGATTTTTCTCTCATATTAAAGGGGCTATGTCACGGTTTGCGCATGTGCCAAATCCTTTCATATTTTGTAGTGCAATTTCGTTACACAACGCCATTGGTGCTTGTGCTATAGTTGTGTACATCGTGTACTTAGCACGTGCCGCATGGGCAGTGTGTTCGTTCATGAGTGTTTACAATACGCAGAATTCAACTACATTGTACATCGTGTGCGCGCGATTAATGTCTGGAAAAACAAAATCGTACAGCGGTGGCGGCCACTGTGTCGGGACCAAATAAGCATGTCAGTTTTGATGGAAAACAAGGTTAAGTAAATTGCTGTATCCAACCATGTCATTCATATCATTCGATGCCGTTTCTGTCATGTTTTGTCAAGTTTTTTGATGGGATGAAAAAACTCTTTTTAACGACGGCCGCACACAAGGTGATGTCGATGTTTGGCGGCTTAAAAATACGGCAAACAGTGCGATTCCAAGTAAAAAGTAATGCATCAGGACATCCTGGACGTTGACAAGTACACCACTGCCAAAATTACTAAAGAATTATAAGGGGTGGCAAAGATTGAATAGGATATGCAAAACCTGGCGACAAAACTTGAAAAAGTTAGCCACACTTTTTCAAGTTTAGCTGCGCATGCGCAAACCGTGACATACCGGTAGCCCCTTCAAGTTTGGTTGTTTCATTTGAATGGTAATTTGGCGCAGTACTAGATATTGCGCTTGTGACCGAAACACGCTGAGAGATGTAACATTAGGCCAACGAAATTAGATTACTAGTTTCTCGTCAACCATTTATCAAATTTTGGTGAGGGATTTTTTTCATTATTCATTATTCATTATTTAATCAAGGAAAAATACAACCTTTACACATACACAAACTGCCATTTAGAAACTGATTATTAAGGCTCTAAACTCGCCCAGAAATGGTTTGGTGCCAGTATCAATTCCATTGAGTTATACCGGGTAGCTTGTGTTTGAAGGAACAAGTTGAGATGACAAAATCATGGGAAATGACAAAGGAGATGTCTTGTTATAAACACAAAAGCTGCAAAACACAGATCGCGATTGCACAACTGAAATGGATTTTTCCCCTTTTTTTGAAAAATAATGAAATTTTGGCATAATGAATTTTTTTGGTGCAGGGTCAAAATCACATGCGGGCGCTGACGAGAAACTAGTAGTCTAATTTCATTGGCCATAGTTATCCCAAGAGCGCAAGTGGAATACGGCGTAATGCAGTGCGTCTGCGTCCTATTGATTGCTTTCTGGTGACGTCATGCCTTCCATCCACCATTTTGGGTGTCATTTTTCATGACCCACGTGGCTCGAGTGATTACTGGCCAAAAAAGCAAGAAAAGCGCATTGGTTGCACTTACATGTACCTGTGTTGCTTAAAGGCAGTATACATCATTGGTAATCTCGAAAATCAGAAATGCCATTTCGCCCCAAATTACTTCGTCCAAACATTACATCGCCCAAATGCCACTTCGCCTCAAAACCACTTCGTGCACAGGCCGTGGTTCAGGGCGAAATGACTGCAAACCCTTTTTTGACTGTTTTCTCAAAAGTTAGACGAAGTACGGAGCTGGTTTTTGCTCAGGTTGGTTTTAATCATGCATATCTTCAATCACACAGGGGGATAAAACTATTTGTAACAGTTTACCAATCATGTATACTATCTTTAACCTTGCTTTATGTTGTTGTGCCATGGCTGTTGTATCGATAAAGATAAAAAGTATTTCTTCAGGCTAAAATTCGCGATCAAGTAAAAACACTTTAGTTTTTACAAGCTGACTACATGCTTAATAATTTGAAAGTATCGTAACGCGCGCAGGCAGCATTTTCGAATGAAAATACGCTGATGAGTATTTTTTACGCGTGTTCATGTGCGTCTATGGACGCGCGCGACCGGTGACACCCAAACATTCCCGGATGTTCTATACCACGAGGCCGAAGGGACCCAGACGCACTACATTATCCTGAGTGCGAGTGGGATAACAAATTTATCTTCAATTATTTTTGCATTTTTAAAATTGTTTTTTAACCACTTCGCGACAGGGAACTGCATATACAGAATTAGCCTATGAATTAGACCAGGGCAGAGCTGGTCACTCTTATCTTGTTGGCTTGGGGTCAAGTCAGTTTTTGGTTTTCGACCTGTGACTCGACTCTGGAGAAAATGACTTGTGACTGGACTTGGGAAATAAGATTGATTTACGACTTAAAATAAAAACTAGTCGTAAGACTCCAGCCCCAGAGACATACATGTATACTGCATAACCAAAACTGCTAATGCAGTCTCCCGCTCCAGGGAAATAATATTTTAAATATTTTTTAAAAATTTGTTTTAATTTTCTCTTAGTTCTCAATACTGGTGGCTACACATAGTCTCTGCCCTGATAATCCTCATACTACCCTCACGACGAACGCAAGCAAAACACAAGACCACCGACAAGGCAGAGCACAACGGACTTAGCTTGTCCCAAAATGGCGACAGCTCTACGCATCCAAGCATCCGCGACGTTGTGTCCGAAACGCAGAGAAGCGAAGCAAAGAAGGAGAGGTGAAAGACGGAATCGAGGTCAGATTAAAAAGTTGGGCTATAAAGTCGGGCGAAATCAAATTTGAAATATGCTAAGAATAGAGTACTCATTTGTAATGTCAATAGACCGATCCAGGTAGCTCTACCCATTTATATATTGCCTAGCAACATGAAACACATGTGAGGCACGTGGGCAGTAGAGTTGCGTGGCCGCGCCGTGCGTCCGCGCCCTGGTCAGCGTGTATTGAAACACTCACACGCACACAGAAACTGCACGCTCGAAAGCAAAATGTGCACTTAAGTATCTGGTCGTGTGCGTGCACGTACAACACGCCTGCAATACGCGTAACGCGCGCGGTCGAACAAAAACATCTCAACACACATCTAGAATGCAGTGAATGCACAACATAGCAAAACGACAAGCTAATTTTGGTGAGTTTTTCCCGTTTACACAAAAACACAATTATGAAGGGATTAAAAGTAAGTTAGGATAGTCTTATACAATCCGTTTTAAACCGGCTAGGGTCCTCTGCGCTGATAAAAATGATGTTTATGGTGTTTTTTCGTCACTCGTGCTGCATTTCGCCGTAGCTCTGTGCACACAATTTTGAGGACTCGGGTAACCAAAATGGAGATCCACTTTTTGGTTACCTCAACCTGAGGCTGTGATTGGTCAATTCCAAAATAGGCGGAGCTTACTGGATCGGTCTATTGCCTGGGTCGAAACATTCACTGGTAGCCTGAAACATCCATTGCTAAAGCGCAGGGAAACAGTTCACTGGTTTTGGTGAAGACATTGGCAACACACAAAGTGTGACATTTTCACCTTAGTACTCTAAGGCTTACTAGCGGCTCAAGCCACTTTTTTTCTGAAATGCAAAAATGTGCAATTAATTAATTTTGTTCTTACACGCCAAAGGCCGTCACTGTCAAGTTTTAAATTAAGTTTCCTGATTTGTAATTAGTGGTGTTCCCATTTAATTTTTTAATTTTTAAATTTAGTTATTTATTTTTTAAACTATCGTGGTTTTGCGGTAAAATTACAAAATTAAGTCCAGTGGGAACACACGAAGAATTAGCGTCCCTGCTAGATGTAAAACTTACAGGCCGAGAGGGCCCGCAGAAACTTCCTGGGCCCAATTTCATAGAGCTGTTTAACAGCCCATTTTCCGTTAACCAAGCGTCAGGCCATTTCATAGACATCGTTAACGGTAAGCTGAACTGAAAACCTGCCTTAACCGCAGAGCAAAATTTTGCTTAAGATAGTGACGCAACAATGGCGGTTTCCAAGCGCGGCCGTGAAATAGCCTTAATGTTAGCACAACTTTTCTGCTACAGTAAGCACACGTTTTCAGCTAGCGCTTAAGCAGCTCTATGAAACTGGCCCCTGCTCAGTTGCGGACGTTTTACAAGGCTGTATTTTAGTTCAATGGGAACAGTTTCGCCCTGTAAAAAAACATGACCCTGCAGTAAATAATGGGCTTGGACAGGGAGAGTTTACAGCAGAGTCGCGGTTAACTTTCTGCATGGGCACTAAAAACAAGTGGCAATTGGGAACGCACGGAAAGATTACACGGACAAATGTAAACGCAAGGTCTCCGTAACTTTCCGCGAGGTCGCAGAAAAAAAAGTCCAATGGGAACAACCATTTTGTTTATTTCATTTCTGTGGTGATTGAGAACCACTTACACCAAATATACATGTAGTGTATGTTAATTAAGAAGGGGCGTGTCCAGATTACATTTTTTCCACCCCACTCCCCCCATTTTTCCCCATGGGTGTTGAGATTTTGATACTATATCATTTGTCATATTTTTCTCATTACCATTCTGAAATTTCGCGTTCTCAATCCATATATTTTCAAGGATATCGTCAAAAAACCACCGATGTTTTGTAAACTACTTTATCTAGTTCCATAAAGCAGTGCGGTGATTACACCAAGCTTTTTTTGCTTCCACATCCAAATTGGAGATTGCAAATTTCTTTTCTCCCCATGTGTAGTATTTTGGGGAGGTATTTTATATAATTCTTAGTTTAAAACCAAAAACATTTTCTAAAATTTTTTTAAAACTTTCTCCTTTAAGCCGCCATGTCATAATGCCAGTGACTTTGATTCTGTAAGCACGTTACGAGTCTTACGATTCATAGTTTATGGTATGAGCTGAATTATTCGTGTCGCCACAGCAAATATTTATATTTTTGTCATCACTGTATTACATGGTGTCCTAGAAAAAAGGAAACCAAGATTAACCCTCCGGGAAGGGACCCTACCAGTTGCCGACTGGCTAATTATGAACATAATCTTCATCTGGTACAAAGCCATTTCTTGGTCACTTTAAACTATCGGTGCTCAGTCATCCATGAAGTTTTTCTGGATTTCGTGGTGTCGTAAGAAAGAGGACACGGTCATGAAACGGACGGTACATGCCGTTTTCCAAAATTCTCAGTAATTATCAAGTAATTGGTATTTTAATCTAGGTTTCCTTTTTTCTAGGACACCTTGTATTTCCCTATACCACCAAAAACTGCCCCAGCACTTTTTTATTTTGGATTTTTCAGTGAATAAATGCAATGTATTACATTGGGTGCTGCTTTCACTCAAAACATAATTTGAACAAAAAGTCCACCGAACTTCGTGTAAAAAATTTGGTTTACGCCATATACACCAATCCGGTAATAAGGTCTTCTTCCCTGTACATCCGCCATAGCTGGGGAGCTTCCACTGAATGAACTGTATGTTTTTGTTGTTGAAGCTGCATTTGTTTACTTCGAACAAGTTGCGCGTCTTTGTAGGGTTGTGTACGCGTTGCGTATACGCGAAGGAGGCGCGTTTGTGCATGTACATGTAATGGATGAGCGCTTTTCGTTCTAACAAGTAACAGCAACACAAAATGCACAGCCCATGCACTGGACGCCCCCCAGCTATGGCGGATATGCAGGGAGGAGATCTTAGTTACCAGATTGGTGTATACACCAATCCGAGCTAAAAAGTCATGGTCCGTGTACATCCGCCATAGCTGGGGGCCATCCAGTGCCATGAACTGTGGGTTTTGTGTTGATGATATGCTGTTACATTATGTTGTCACTTCGAACAATTTTGCGCGTTTATTTGCTTGCGAAGCCTGTTTACGCGTACACGTTGTGCGCTGTTCGATTCAACAACAAGACAAAGCGCCCAGTCCATGGCAGTGGATGGCCCCCAGTAATGGCGGACGTGCAGGGAAGGAGTCCTTAGCAACCGGATTCGTGTATAGCATGGACAACTTTTGCATCAGCCAGATATACCTATGCACCTGGTTTCATGCAACTTTCACATGTATATTTTTGCCACAAAATTTTGCCAAAAGTTTTGGACACATTTTAGACACATTTTGGACAACTGTTTTAATGACTTCAAAAAGTTCGTATGCATACATCCACATAAACGTCCACCCACTTTTTTTTTTACGTTTCCGCTGCTACATGTATGTAGTCGAGTCTGTCACAAGTCCAGAGCCAATAAAAACAAGTCTGTGACAAGTCCCGCACAAGTCTGTCACAAGTCAAGTAACAAGAAGCAAAGGATGAACACGCACAAAAGAATGCCTTTGTTGAAGTTCATTTGAATAGCTTGTGACTTGAATTAAGACCCAGGGACTTGTGGTGGACTTGTGAAGGCTTGTGAGGACTTGTGATGGACTCGACTACAACCATGCACTGCACACAATGCCAAAATGATGCTCGCTTTTTTGCCGCACATCTGGGCGATTGTATAGTATCATACATTCTGTTTGGTCTGTTTATTTTTTAATTGTTTAAATTAATGGGTAATTCCCAAAATTAGGGGTCCAAAAGTGTGACACGCTTTTTAAGATTTCCAAGCGTTTTTAATGATTGAAAGTGGTTTCCCAGTAGAAAATAATTATTTTTATTTAAACAAATGCCACTCAAATTTAATGTTTGTGTGTAGATATGGCACCAAGGTTAATGCAAACTCATTCTACAGCCAATTTTCATTGGCGTAGGTAACCCGGGACACCAACTCCTATATAATACCATGGAACAAATTATAAGCCCTTATGGTTATTTGTTTTGAATATTTTTCAGGAATCAGAAAACAAAATATTGAAGAAAATGATGCTGCCCCCTATAATCACAGGCCACAGTCCATTACTGAGAATTTGTGGTCATAAGTGGTGATTTTTGAAGCAGAGAGTGTCGTACGTAACTGGGACACCAAACATTTTGGTCCCCTAATTTTGGGAATTACCCTAATACGTCTTTCCACTATAAGCCATTCAAAACATGTCTAAACATTTATAATTGTAACACGATTCAACTCTGCTTTACGTTCATACAACTCGCCATTTTTAACACGTTAGAAAAATAGCACTTTCACACACGTCATAAGCACAAAAGTCCCACAATGCATTACGACAAAAAATAGTTCACTATAAAACCAATTTACTACAAACGGTAAAAAGCTAACCCCAGCGTTTTTAAACTACGACTTCCGACATGTAACAATTCTGAAAATGTTAATAATTGCAACCCACCTCTACAGCATGGTACAGTTTTGGCACTAGTTACATACTGTGTACATGTACGTTTAGGCAAAAAAAGATCTGGTTCTGGTTTGTGCGCGCGTCGATTTCAAGCATGCGCGTCAATTCCTTTTTTTTCTGCGGCAGCTAAAACAGCGCCCTCTATTGCCGCACATCACATTTTCTAGACTGATCGCCAATCCTGTAGACTATGTAAGGAATGGGTACAAGTCTATGTATTTTCCCAATCAGCTCGACCTCGTACGCGGGGCAATAGACTATGTAAGTCTCGCAGCAAAGGTCAAATCTGAGCTTCCGGGCACAACACGACTAAAACGCCTATTCCTATAACACGGGCGAGATTTTTTTTTTTGTATATATAAATTTCTCTGTCCAATCTTAAGTATACAACCGACCCGAAAGTGATTTGGGTAACTAAAATGTTTTTTTACAATATATAATACATGCATAATTCTCTCTAAAAACGATAAAAATTTATTAAAATTTCGTGACCTGAATAAATTTCTCTGCTAGCATATTCTTCATCCAATTTGGAATGGATGACCCAAGTGTGGATTCATGTAAAAATGAATCCTTCGAACTTGGGCACTCTAAAAAAAAGTCTGCAAGCTCTACTTTTGGTAGATGGCGTTTCGCCTATCGCTAGCGAGGTCTGTATGTACACTGTAGGTCTACGTACGTCGGCTGCTGTGCGTGTTGCATATCTTTTGCTGCATGTAGTTTACGATCTTCAAAGATTGACTTGTCGGCTCAGAAAAGATCGTGAATTTTTACATTTCGATTGCTTATTTTTGATTATATACCCCACTTCATCAATTGGAATGCAAGATTTTATTTAGAGATACGCGTTTTGGGCCGTCTGAGTTTACAAAAACCTGCGTAAACAAAATAATCCAAGAATTTCGCTCGCGACGTGCGTTGAAGAGATAGGGTCTTGTGCCCGGAAATAACAGTCGTCTCGCGCGGTCTCGTACGTTCGCGAGGTCAACTTACATAGTCTATAGATTCGGACAATGCTGATATCGAATGAGAACGAAACAATCATTAGACGGCTAGTTCTTCCGCGACACAACAAGGCATTGCGATTGTGAATTAGAGCATGTCTGAGCTGAGCTGAATACTGAAATATGCCACTTATTTCCGTGTCCATTGTTTGTGGAGTATAAACTCTCGGAACATTCAGTGTTGTGATGGCTCTGCAAGTTTACTATTGATTGCTTTCCGGTGACGTCACGCCTTCCATCCACCATTTTGGGTGTCATTTTTCATGACCCACGTGGCTCGAGTGATAACCGGCCAAAAAAGCAAGAAAAGCGCATTGGTTGCACTTACATGTACCTCTGTTGCTTAACCTTGCTTTATGTTGTTGCACCATGGCTGTTGTATCGATAAAGATAAAAATGTATTTCTTCAGGCTAAAAATCGCGATCAAGTAAAAGCACTTTTGTTTTTACAAGCCGAGTGCATGCTCAATAATTTGAACGTATCGCAACGCGCGCGTGCGGCATCTTCGAATGAAAGTACGCTGGTGAGAATATTTTACACGTGTCCATGTGCGTCTAGTGGTGCGCGCATGACCGTTGACCACTAAACATTCCCGGATGTTCTACGTCACGGAAAGCAAGCGTTTTAGGAACAGCAAAAGACTTTCAACAAATCCAGTTGTTGTATACTCATTGTGACAAGAAAGGTCAATTTTGATTGGCTGAGCAAAAGTTACAAGTTAGTGTCCTTGCATCTGATTGGGTGCTGGTCACATGATCTTGCAGCTCGAAGCGTAACTATACCCATTTGGCAAAATGCCAGTATACCAATGTAAAATTGTTGATGTCCCACCCTCGTAAACTTCAGTAACTAGTCATTTTGAAGAACAATGATCGCTGATTATGCGCACCTTAAAGGCCCTATAGATGATCTGTTTTTGAGCGATTCTGGGAATAAAACCATTATACATGTTATAAATCAAAAGAAAAACATCAACAAACTCATCCAAAGAAATTTCAGCTCTGTCAAATTCACCACGTTTTCCAAAAACAAAAAAAATTAATATGCGTCTTGGCGGGTGTTTAAAAACAACTTACTCTCAATTCGTCTCTTCATTCTCAGTCGGTTGCGTACTCTGTGGCTTGCGTCATGCTCTCTGTGGCCCGCGTGTGCGCGCGACCCATAGAAAAGATGCGTCACATTTGAACAGCACACATCGCCCATTTTGGACCGCCCAGATGCCAACCAACTAAGTAAATCGTTTGCAAACGATCTAAATAATTACATCTTCATAGATTATTTTCTGGTAAAATTATACACTCGACCAAAAAAGTTCTGTCACCAGTAAGACATTTGTAGATATTTATTATGAAATTGAATTTAATGTAGCAAAATATATATCAAATTTTAGCTGAACACATGCTCAGGAATAGAGCTCAACGGAGCCCATGATGGCAAGCTTCACGGAACAGGAATGCAACAAAGGAGTGTGGGGTCAGAATGAAAAACACCCAAAAACAACGATGTCAACTTTATTGCACTCAAGCAAGGGGAGTTACAGTTCAGTATTTTGCTTCCACCATACCTAATGCAATGGCACGATTCAGATTGGACAATTTAACCATTTTGATTTGGATGTTTTTGACAAGACATTTATAAATCCAAACTCACTTAAAAATTTCCTAATTGTCTACACACAAATTGCCCAAATCACAAGTTGCATTGTTCTTTGGTGTTTTTTTTTATTCTGACCCCACACTCCTTTGTTGCATTCCTGTTCAGTGAAGCTTGCCATCATGATCTCTCTTGAGCTCTATTCCTTTGAGGGATATGTTCAGCTAAAATTTGATATATTATTTTCCTAGATTAAATCCAATTTAATAATAAATATCTATAAATGTCTTACTGGTGACAGAACTTTTTTGGTCGAGTGTATAATCTCGGGCAGGAACATTTTTTTGGATAGTTTCTACCAATTCAATCTTTACTTTGAGGAAGGTTTTCCCTGTCAACTCGTTGATTAACCTTTGGGGTCATTGCAAATGATACAGTGGGCCTTTAAGGTTACAGATGCGGTATTCTGGACACAAAAATGCCAATGCGCAAACGATATTTTTTATCAGAAAGCGACTACATTATTATTATTTTTTACAGAGGTCATTTCAATTCAAACAACATGCCAAACACTTGTACATACATACATATTTAAAATTACGACATTGCCGTCAAGAAATGTATATATTTGATACATGTAGTTTAAATGAATATATACCTTTGTTTTGATTTTTAAGTGATTGAAAATATTCATTTGTGTTTTAACTCATGCAGCTGAAATTTGTTCCAAGTGCTATGATATTTTTTGGGGGTTAATATTTATCTTGGAATTTTGGGCTCCATTTCCACTTTTTTTTCATCCCGTGCATAAAAATCCCATAACACATAGTGTCTGCTTTAGAATAAGTAAAAATAACAACTACAGTAAACAAATATTTATTGTTCATTAAAGACGCAGGCTCGTCAATTCGCGACAAACAAATTCGTGCCACGAATTTCACCGCGCTCCATACCTTGCCCTGGCAGCCACTCTTGCGGTCCCAGAGGGTGTAGGGCCATGGTGCAGGCTAATAGCCTCGTCCATTCCGCAAATAGTGTGTGTATCTTTTCAAAATCAAATTTATCACAGAAAACACAGTTTCAGCCAAATTCACATTATATTACAGATATGCAGCCGATTTCACAAAAAATTGTGTAGCTTGCGCAACTTTTGAAAATGGCATAAGCCCCATAGGCTTGCGTGTAATTATTACAGGAATGTTGGACAGCTTACGCGATAAAAAGTTACGCAGCTTACGCGATAAAAAGTTGCACAAGCGGACTTATGCAGTGCATAAGGATTTGTGAACTTGCATGATGATCACATTCGCTTCAAGAATGTGTCGTATATGGTTGAATTGACCGTAGGGGTTCAAACGACGTACAACAACACACACAACTAAGCACGCGCGTGTGTGATTCGATTAGCCTAGCAACGCATAAACACACTGCGGCGAGCTCCCATAAATAATGAGCCTCCACCTTCTAGGATTGTACATGTTGTAGGAGCAGCTGCCCTACTCAAGCAAAGTATGAAGCGCGGTGAAATTCGTGGCACGAATTTGTTCGTGGTGTATTGACTAGCCTGCGTCTTTAAGGTGATGGTGCAAACTATTGTCCCGAGGTGATCTTGAGACGGTAGGCCTGCTATTTCCCCGAGGTCACAGGCCAAGATAAAATAACATGCCTACCATCATTGGAAAAGAGAAAAATATGGTCATCAGGATTCGAACCCAAGACCTCTGACATGTTTGGCAGATGCTCTACCAGCTGAGCTATGAGGCACAGTGGTATACTCCTTCAGGTTTTCCCCCAAGACCTCTGACACACCGGGCAGATGCTCTACCAGCTGAGCTATGAGGCACAGTGGTATACTCCCTCAGGTTTTCCCTAAGACCTCTGACACACTGGACAGATGCTCTACCAGCTGAGCTATGAGGCACAGTAGTATACTCCCTCAGGTTTTCCCGAAGACTTCTGACACACCAGGCAGAGGCTCTACCAGCTGAGCTATGAGGCACAGTTCGTATACTCGTTCATGTTTTCCTTAAGAACCTAACATTTCTCTCGGTGATGCACGAATGAGCAAAGTGACAAACTATCTACCCGGTGTGTCAGAGGTCTCGGGTTTGAATCCTTGTAAGGACTTTCTAATTTTTCTCTCATCCCATAATTTTTATTTTATTATTTCATTTCTGTGGAGACTATCCACCACACATATTGCATTTATGTACATGTTCATAATTCATCTGGATTATTTTTACATTAACAAGTAACTTGAGATTTGAATTACCACCTGAACATCAAGATACAGTGAACCTGCTCTAAGGGCCACCTGTATATAGAGGCCACCTGTCTAAAGTGGCCACATTTGTTAGATCCCAAGCTAGTTTGTACACAAACATATGGAGGTGGAACCTTGATAATAGGACCCCTCCATAACGCGGCCAGTGGCCAGGGCACTAGGATTTCTGTGTGTACAATCATATGGCAATTGAACCTGGATAATCTGGCCACACACAGTAAATTGCCTCAATGAATCAAGCTACTCTGGGAAATTTTATGAGGAGCTTAAAACAAATATTAAAAACTAAACAATGTTCAACTTTTTAATGAGGAAACCTTGCATACACTTCACTTTTCACTGTTTTTCATCTACAGACATGCACTGTGGTATGTCTTATGATGTTTGGATATTCCTGCACGTGTACGCTAAACCTCTATATAAGGGCCACCTGCGTATTGAGGCCACATTTTGTCGGTCCCATGGGTGGCCACTATACACAAGTTTCACTGTACATAGGTGGGTGGCGCCATTGGCAGCCGACGGCCAGAGACACCGGGGAATCCCCTTACTCTTCACGAAAGAGTGCTCTTGGGATCCTTTAAGTGCATTACACAACACACTGGACCAACAGCTTAACATCCCTTCCGAAGGATGGAGCAAGTGTGTTTAAGTGCCTTGCTCAAGGGCACAGGTACCCCAGCCGGGTATCGAACCCGCAACCCCAAGTTTTCACCCGAGTGTTGCGAGTCAGTGACCCAAACCACTCGGCCACGGTATCCCACACATGATATGCTTGGATGCACATTTTGCGCTTGCATTGTTTACTAATTTAAACCAAAAAAACTGCCCTGCAAGATGTCAGCTATTTGATACGCGTTCTATAAATCCTACTTAACTCAAAACTAAGCTTATTTCTCCAACTTTAATGAGATATTACTCTATTTTAATACTTTCTCTGTAATATTGAGGGATTATTAACCCTATTTTCCGACTTCCAGCGATACACACGCCCATCCAAGAAAGATATTCGCATATTTGTAAATGAATATAAATGATATATACATGTTTGTATAAATTGATTTTTTTTTATATTTTTTTTTTATTTATTATAATTTAGACAATGTCCAGTGCATTTTGTTGAATTTAGTGTACAAAGTTGTATAGGCGTATGTTGTATTGTGTCTCAGATGAAGTTTTGTAGCCATTTGGGAAGTATATCTTTGTTATCTGAGAAATTACGAAAACTGGCAAAGTAAAAACTTGTTTTTGGACACATATTGGTTCATTTGCCAACTGAATTTTTTTTCTATTTTTCTACCGAGAATTTGTGAAATGAGTCTTTCCACGGGGTGTTATGGCCGAGCGGTCTAGTGCGTCGAACTTAGGTTTCTGTGCTAGTACTAGAATGTAGGTTCGATTCCGGGCCGCGACAGGTTGTGGCACCTGTGCCCGGCACTCGACCACACTTGCTCCCATTCCTGTAATTGGCGGTCCCTCCGCTGTTGGATGTGGTGAATAAATAAAATAAAAATAAAAATAAAGGGGGTATTTTGGCAACACAGACCCTATTTTTCAGAAAATACCTATGTCTGGCCTAAAATGTAACACAAGTGTCCGTCCCGGTTACGAGCGTATATTGGAAATTTGTACACATGGTTTTTAGAAAGGCATGTTGTCACACTATTTGTAACCCTTTTTTTTGGCCTAAGATATCTCTTCAGAACAACTGAAACTTATTTCCTTTATTTTGAGACCAGACAAAGGTATTTCCTCAAAAATATGGTCCGTGTTGCAAAAATTCCCCCTTTACTGTGGAAAGACCCAGTTGCAAATTTTGACACTAACTTTAACTCAAAATAAAACTCGAATCCGATTTAAATATTGCATTCTGCTACAGAAGAATTTGTTCAGAAAGATTACTGCAAAAACTGACAGTTTTAAGATTTGCAGTCATTTTGTTTTCTTTTAAGTAAAACACCCGGGTAAAAAACTTGTACAGAAACTGCCAATAGACCCTTCGCACAGGCGGCCATGACAGGGGGTAGTCTCAGGGCTTGTTTGTTTCGGACGGATCCAGATTCAGATCTGCGCAGATCCAATTCACTTGACTTGAATTCCTCGTTGAGAGCAGTTTTATTTGTCTCTGCGCGGTATTAAACTCGGGATCTGGATTCGGATCTGTCGTGAAACAAACACACCCTCATTGTCACCGTGCGTCATGCACGAGTAGGCACTTTGTGGCTGTATTGTCGGGTAAAAATTTTCAGTGTTTAATTATTTTTCGCTTTGGCGTGCCATAGTATGGACACAGTAATGGCGGATAGGAACCGGTTGTCAAGCCAAGTGAAACCCAAGAATAAGCATTTTTCATGTAGCTATTTTTTAGTACATTTTCGTAACTTGAAAGGTAACAGATACAGAGATATACTAGTAGTACCTACCATTGGACTGTGAAGTTGTAATAGTGTAAAACACATGTAATGATTTTTGTACAAAAAAAAGAAATTTCTTAACCAAAATACACAGAGTGATTTTATATTTATAATATAATAAAAAGGCTATATTTTACAATTATCTAATCAGTGGTGGTGTGTTTGACAAAAACTTCACTCGCTTCGAAACTTATAAATACAAAACAAGGCAAATTTTAATTTTAGTTTTGTTAGAGAAGTGCTCAAATAAAATGTATGTGATTCACTTTGGAGAAGCAAGTCCGATGTCCAAAAAGGTGTCATCTGTAAAATTGCTTAGTGGAAATTTTTAAGCGGAAAGCTCGTTTGCTTTTACTTTTATAAATACAGTTTTTAAGGAAAATTGTAGTTTTGTAGTCCAAAGAAGTCCATCCGAAACCAACACCCAGGGCCCAATTTCATAGAGCTGTTTAACAGCCCATTTTCCGTTAACCGAGTGTCAGGCTATTTCATAGACATCGTTAACGGTAAGCAACTGAAAACCTGCCTTAACCGCAGAGCCAAATTTTGCTTAAGATAGTGACACAACAATGGCGGTTTCCAAGCACGCGCATGCTTAAGCACGCCGTGGCCGTGAAATAGCCTTAACGTTAGCACAACTTTTCTGCTGCAGTAAGCACACATTTTCAGCTAGCGCTTAAGCAGCTCTATGAAATTGGGCCCAGGGGCCAATTTCATGGCGCTGTTTAGCAGCCGATTTTGTGCTAACGGAGGCTCCGGCTATTTCACGGAGACCGTAACCTTAAGAACTGCTGAACGTTTGCTAGCTTCAGAGGCAAAATTTGCTAAACACTAGTGACGCAACAATACCCATTGCCAAGCATGCGCATGCTTAAAAGCACGCCGCGGCCGTGAAATAGCCTTAAAGTTAGCACAACTTTTCTGCTACAGTATAAGCACACGTTTTCAGCTATCGCCATGAAATTGGCCCCATGTCAAAACTTGCAAGTGTACAAGGTGTAGTCCAGATAGGTAAGAGTTGAGAAGTTGATCGGAATTTTGTTTCCTTAAGATGACTCATCATGCATCAGTTTGTGTAGATTTGATAGGGAAAAAAAGATTTTGTGCGGAAACACTTTTAAAAACATTTCAGTGCATAAGGTCTGAAGCCATATAATTAACTTCTCAATTCTTTCCTTCCCAAAATTCAGATATACATTTCGGAGATTTTGGATAATCAAGCATCCCTGATGGAAGTGTAATTCCTGAAAAACTAATTGTAATGCTATTCTCAATAAGTGTGCATGGTCCATCAAAAAAAAAAAAACGAGAATAAATAGCACGACAATCAGTTTTTTTCAGGAATTACACTTCCATCAAGGATGCCTGAAGAACATGTGTTTAAAATCAAACAACTTGAATACGTGAAGCATTACAAGCCCTCAAAGTCTCTGAAATGTAAATCTGAATTTGTGGAATTTCCCACAAATTAAAACCGCCTATGTTTTGTGAATGCAGCAACGCTCTTAAAGATAGTATATATGATTGGTAAACTGTTACAAATAGTTTTATCCCCCTGTGTGATTGAAGATATGCATGATTAAAATCAACCTGAGCAAAAACCAGCTCCGTACTTCGTCTAAGTTTTAAGAAAACAGTCAAAAAAAGGTTTGCAGTCATTTCGCCCCAAAACCACTTCGCTCTGAACCACGGCCTGTGCACGAAGTGGTTTTGGGGCGAAGTAGCATTTGGGCAATGTAGTGTTTGGACGAAGTGGTTTGGGGGCCAAATGGCACTTGGGCGAAATGGTTTTGGGCGAATTGAATTTTGTATTGTTTGGGGGCGAAATGGTTTTGGGCGAATTTAATTTTCGTCTCATAAGACGAAAAATACTTGTTTTACTCATTTCTCAAAGACTATAGCACTTTAGACAAAACCATTTCAGGGGAAGTTTTCTACGGTCATCATGTTTATATTGTGTAAGTTAGGCGTAAATCTGTGAACATATCTGATTTTCGAGATACCAATCATGTATACTGCCTTTAAGTAGCTTTCTTTAAAAAGTGTGGTGACATAATTTTAGAGGATAACCCTACTGTTACGTGTTCACAAGCGTTGAAGTTGTTCATTGACAATCCAGGAGGGTTATGTGTCGGGAAACGCAAGATCAGTCATTTTCTGGGATATCTGTTGCAAAATTGGTTGCCAGCTTTTCGAGTTCAAAGACTTTTTGTGCATGACATCAGTGCTTTAACAGAGCAATCATACAAATTTTATGTGGCCCAAAAACCAACCAGGCTCGAGGCTATCCTCGTGACTTTTTTTTTTTTAATTGGAAAGGCCCATGAAAAGCCTGGTGGTTATAAGCCCTAACATATTTTATGATTTTCTAAAAGGTATATTCTATGCTGCTTTTATGTCTGCAGAAGATATTGTTGGACTAAATTGTCGTATAGCATAAATAAAGATGTATGATCAGTTAAAAATGAAGATTTTGCATAGCTTTTCTCATTTCGAGGGCAAAATCAAGGAATATTTTCTATGGAGTCTAAACATCATTTCCTCAAATTTTTAAGAAAATCTCAATCATAAAATGTTTGGCAACAAATTAAAAATTTTAAAAAAATGTCTCAGAATTGACTCCTAACGAAAGTTTAGCCCGTTTGGAACCGATTTCGACAGTTTTCCGAGCTAATTTTAAAGAAAATGTAAATTTTTGATAAATAGGCCTATTTGACATTTCAAAATTTTTCCCGAAATTTGCCAAAAATTGCCTTTTTTAAAAAATGTCTCGGAAATGACTCCTAACGAGAATTTAGCCCGTTTGGAACCGATTTCGACACTTTTCTAAACTAATTTCTAAGAAAATTGAAATTTGTCCAAATATTTCAAGGAATATCATCATCTATGGGGTCTAAACAACATTTCCTGCAATTTGGAAGAAAATCTGAATCATAAAATATTTGGCCAAAAATAAAAAATTTCATAAGGGGGTTAGTGCAGTAATTTTTCTCAAAATACTTAGGGTGGCTATAGACTGCTTCATAGCCCATACTCGCTTACCTTTCCACAAATAACACACGCTAGTTAAAATGGTACATCATGATTGTCTAGGCAAGGTATTGTTTGTACGCTCCCACCCGACACACCGCCCTTGCTGGGCGCTGGCCAGAAACGTATATTTCTTTTAGGAGGGTCGAGAGTTGCAACCAAGTAAATAGGGCTCCCATATAGGAACCAATGCTAAATGCCAAATTTTCAAAAATTATTTAAAAATAGGCCTAATTCGTCACTTTTATTCCCTAATTTCCACTTAAAGGAGCATGACCAGAGTTTCTGGAAAATAGTTTTTGATGTAACTTACCAATATTATCAAGTAACTCCCATACACACCTCCCATGTCCCAAAAACCCGAAAACATTCGCGATTTCCAGTAAAAAATTGAACAAAACTATCGAGTCGGCTTTCAGTGGATAAACATTGATACTGGAAAATTAGTTTACAAATAATCAGTGGATTTTCGACGATATCCTCGGAAATATGCGGCCTAGAAGCGCGGGAGTTTCAGTTTCGTAATCAGAAAAATATAACGGATGTTATGATATAAAAATCTCATGACCCATAAGGTAAGTCCCGGGGAGTTATGGGTAAAAAAAAGTGATCTGGTCACACTCCTTTAAAACAAAACTACCCCTGCAATAGCCTTTAGTCAAGGCGTCTGTGGCACTGTTTTGCTAGCGCTTGAGGAAAGACTAACATTCATACTGCAGACTGTTCCATAAAACTGAGATGCTGAAACTGTTTGTCACATTTTCTCCGTATGATTTTACAAAAGGAGTTCCGACACTCGTAGTAGATTGCCACTGCAACGAAGTGGATTTTGTTGGAATTCATTTCGATCACAGAGGACCGAAAAATCATGGACGGAAACCGAGGAATGAAACCGATTTTGGCGCTGATGGTGTTTGGCGTGGTGCTGGTGGCGACTGAATTTGTGCAGGTAGGCGCCCGCGCCCGGGGCTCATCCGCCCGCCCGGCCGGCTGAGCGGCTCCAACGGGGGAAAATCATCATTAGAAGATTTAGTACTAGGAGGTGTGGGTTTTTTCGATCAGGGGGAGAATTCGATCAGCTCAAAGCTGTCACTTAATAAAAAGTAGAAAAATGTCCTGAGACCAACTCAAACAGTCAAACTGTAGTGTAGGCTAGTTATGGCCTGCAACTCTTCTCCTTTCTTCTGAATCAAAATATTGTTGATGTCCCCCAACGTGGCGCGGCCCCTAACGTGGCGGGCTTTACTTTCCGTTCTTTCTTGGCGCAATAAACAATCTGTTGCACTTGGCATTCAATAGAAATAAAGTTCTCAAGTACCTTCATAAATTCCAAAACTAAAATACGGAGAAGAATCATTCAGTTACTAGAAATTCACCGGAATGTGAAGGCATCGCCGTTCGCTTCAGGTTGCCATGACACCATACACGGAAGCCTGTAATAGGCATTTCATGTCAATAAAACCAGGCATACTGGCGTTGTGTACAGTGTCACAGTGTGTGCGTGCAAGTTGACTTTGTGGGCCATCGTAGTAAGGCATCAAACCGTTTCAGCCAATCAGCGACGCGCTCCACGTTAGAAGACAGTCCGGGCGATTTCGGGAAAAAAGTGTTCATCGTTTTGTCCTGATTGTTTGTGATATTTTGTACTTGTTGATGAGTCAAAATATTAAAGTATTACTTTTTCTTGGAGCCTATGAAGGTGTGTAAGTTTCAACTAATTCTGCTATGGGGTTTTGCTATAAGGTGAGCAGATTTCCAGTGAGTTGTCGAAGTGCGCCAAGTTAGGGGACATCACTATACTGTCTGAAGTTAATTGCACTTCTTCACAAGATTAACCTTGTTCAAACTTGAGGTGAAGAATCGGCAGTTATTTTATTGATTTGTCTTACAGGATCCAATAAGAAAGACAAGATTTGGTATTTTTTTCATATACATTGAACACGGATTTGGGTAAATTTATATATTGGAATCGATAGCTTATTCAATTCTAAGATATACTTCCCACTGACACTTCCGTCGCAAATGTTGCATTTCTGAGATAAATAAATGATAAAATTACTGCATAAAGTAATGCACAAAATGACGCGGCGAGCGGTCTGTGCGTAAGCGCGACAACAGAGGGCGCTGCGCGCGCGTGTGAATGGTACTAACTGAAGGCAATTTTTGAAGAAGAAAACGTGATTTTTCTACAGAAAAGCAACATTTGCGACAAAAGTGCAAATGGGAAGTATATCTTAAAATTAAATTTTGTGTTGATTCCAGGAGGTAATTTCCTTCAAATCTTTGTTCAATGTATACGAAAAAAATACCCAAGATTTGTCAAAGACCCCCTTTAATAACTTGGACATGAACTGTTGTCAAGGAAGTAATAATTATAACTGTTGGGTCGCTCATTTACTAATTTATAATTTAAAAAGCTGAAATATAAGTCGTTTAAAAATGGTGAAAATTGAGATTTAATTTTCCCACCAATAGAGGGCGCTTTGAGTGAGTATTCAGCCGCAGGGCCATAAAATGGTAATTATTTTACGCAAATTCAATTTTTGAGTTAAAATATTATTTCTGCATTGGAAACTATCAGTTTGAATGTATTCTGCACAATTTTGTTGCTTTTAATTGGCTAAACATTAATTTTGAATGCTTCTTCATTTCATGTGCACGTTTACTAATAAACTCATTAATTTACATAAACGAATATCGTTTTCTGAATTTAACTACTTTGCATAATAACGTTATTCAAAATGATGCCAAAGTACCCAATCTTCTTGACCCATTAAACATTTTCAGCCCCCTGATTGAATACTGCCACAAGGTAGTTGAATTCTCCCTCGCAACTAACCCAATAAACTAGGGGTCAAAGGTCAAATACCCAGATGACAACACAAGGTTGTGATATACATAAAATTAAAGATGAATAAATAGTTGTTAAATATGCATTAAAATTAGACTCATTCTCTTCATTGACAGAAGAATACATGTATGTGCACATCTTCCTTATCTGGTCGAATATACCCCCTTCTACCCGTACTAAATCTTCTTAATATGACTTGATATAGACCCGTGAACAGGGCGTCGGGATTCTCCGCCGGCCCTAACCCTGTCGCCGTTTCCCTGTGGCAAAATCACGAAAATAAAATTCTGACATTTGCTCAATAGGTAGCGACTTGGAAATCTGTGACGTCATCAGCCGGGCAGTCGTGACACTATTATTGGTCAAATCTGTAACCGAAGTTCGCAAGCTTGATGGACTGCTACGTGAAATTGCACTGTAAATCATGCCGCCTTTTGTTTCTGTCATTTAATCTGTGAGGCTGATTTCTTTTTGATGCAGGTTCATTAGGGCTGGTTTTCTTTATATTTGTGCCAAATATCACACAAATCCACCTGTGCTGTGGTGAGGTTTTCCGCCCCAAAATATTGCCAAAATTGGCAGTTGGCGGGCGTCGTCAACTACCTAAGTCTTTATTCAAGACACCAATTTGGACATGACCATGGACATAACAAAGCCCGTGCCTATAGCGCCCTCATGCTGTTGATGGCGCCCTGTACAGTCTGCTCTTGAAGGACGTGATAATAACTCTTGAATTACTAACCAAGAAAAAATAGCGTGCTTCGTGTCAAAGAGGGTGCTTTGCATCACATCACAATTTTTGAAGTTGCTGTCTATTCATTTTCATTGATGATTCTGCACGTAAACAGCAACCACTTGATTTTTTTTGCAACAAAAGTATTTTTAAAATCTGTGTGAAAGTGGTTTTAACTCAAAATATAAATTTAGAATTTTTTTTCCAAGTCGCTACAATAGGTGCAGTCACCCAAACGTGTAAATATTGGAACGAGTACGCATTGATCTGATGTCTAGTTTTGGTGAAATCGTGGGGCAAAATTCGGACCCTCCAAGAGATAACATTTTTAAAACAAGGCAGTTTGCTCCAAAATCAAATGTGCGCATGCGCGAAAGCGGAGGTCAAGTACGAGAGGTCAATACAAGGGCTTCATTCGAGCGTGTACTCGACTTGTTAATATGAGTATACTCCTGCGCGCGCAAACAACGCTCGGGTCAGTGAAAGTGAACTGTATGCACGAACGCAGCCTGTTGACCTAGCTCTCCGCTCTCACACATGCGCACATTTGATATTTTGGAGTAAACTGCCTTGTTTTTATTACACGGAGGGTTGGAGTTTTGCCCCACGGTTTCACCGAAACTAGACATCATGTTGATGCATACTCTTCGGAATATTTACACGTTTGGTTGAGTGCATCTATTTGGCAAATATCAGACCCAAGGGACAAATTTCATTGTCGTGAGTTTGCCACAGATTTTGGGTGGGAAACGGCGACAGGGCGAAGGATCCCGATGCCCTGTTAGCGGGTCTAGACATGATTATGCCCCATAAAGTGTTAATATGTGGAGAAAATGTGAATTTTTATTTGACAGAAATAAAGTAAAAAAGAGAAACAAGTTGGACGTCACATTTAGCCCTTCTGCATTAAACCTATGGGACAACTCACAAGAATTCTAACTTTTTCTAAGTTTTTCCCCTTCAAATTTTTTTTTTTTTTCATTAGATTTGCACTTATTGATGCTTTAGGCCATCGGAATGAAAGTCATAGAATACCGTCCCGAAGATTTCAAAAACACATGAGGCTTTTTTTCATTATTCATTTTTCATTATTTTGTAAAACAGGGGGCCCGAGGGGTACATATAGACAATGATAGAGGTGCACTTCCGTCTTCAGATCGTTTTCACGTCTGCCATCATTGCATGACAGGCAGACACCGATGAGACGTAATTTTTCATTGGCCAAAATTCGATGTCGCGATGGCAACAGCCAATCAGATGACGGAATATATACGTGTACAGAACGTCCGAAGATTGCCGAAGTGAGACCGGGGGCGCATTCAATAGCACAATACATACGTACGCCGGTATGGGTATTTTCCTATACCTTCACCGTTGAAGGTATTGTCGGTATGCATACGTATTGCGCTATTGAACGCGCCCCGGGACTTCAGTCGGATTTGCAGTCTCGCGCGGCTACACCGAAACACGAACAGTGGAATTGTGTGTCAGCACTTGGATCTCGCGCTCAAGACTATCGTCTGCCGTCTGATTTCGAAAAATCTGGTTGATTGGTCGGAATTTCTCGGTTTGGCGCCATATATTATACATCGATTTCTTTCATGAACAAGTATTGAAAGTACGTTGAAGTTCCAAATTTTTTGAAATAATGAAAATTTTTTGAATAATGAAAAATTTCGGCGGCGGCCATTTGGTCATGCGGGCGGAGGACGGTATTCTATGACTTTCATTCCGATGGCCTTATAAGTCATTTTAAACGAAAAACTAGTGACATCCTAGTAATAAATTCTCACCTTTCGTCACGTTTGTTTTTCTCCAAAAAAAGTTTTTTGGTCCATTTACCGCACTGCAAACTGTTGAATTCTTTGTTTAAAAATGTGATCACAATATAAACTACCGTACCAGAACTAAGTTACGATCTTATCATTTATTTTTGTTGCCAGGTTTCTGGGACGATACACAAGGAAGACTACTGCATTTGGTACGGTCAGTGCGGGTACAGAGACAACCCAGACCACAAACTCAACTGCTACTACAACAAGCCCGCTCCAGAACTGACCGACCCAGAAGCGCTAGAGATTCTCAAGGACTTGTGCCCAGACCTCGTCCAGAACAAAACCTATACGTGCTGTGACGTGAACCAGTTGAAGTCGTTTCAGAAGCAGTTTAAGTTTCCCCGGCAACTTATGATTCGATGTCCGTCCTGCTTGCGCAATTTTTTCAATCTCTACTGCGCGATGACGTGCGACCCTAGCAACAGTCTGTACGTAAATGCTACGACATTTAAGCCAGAATTAAACGCCGAAAATGCGGATGTGTCTATTGACAAGGCGAATACCACAAGCGTTCTATCCATTACGTATTTTCTTCAGAAGGAGTTTGCGTACGGGATGTACGACAGTTGTCGCGATGTTAACTTTCCAAGCTCAAACCAAAAGATAATGGCACTCTTATGCGGCCAACCAGTTAGTACCTGTACCCCACAGAAACTGCTCGATTATATGGGCAACATCGATAATGGACAAACGCCGTTTAGCATTGACTTCACGATCATCGGAAATAAAACGCTTCCGCCACCCCCAATGAAAGCGTATAACGCTACTGTTCACCCTTGCAACGAAGCGTTAAACAAGTACTCGCAACCGTGTAGTTGCCAAGACTGTCCTCTCGCATGCCCCCCAATTCCACCCCCGCCCACGCCCCCTCCCCCGTTCGATATCTTCGGCATAGATGGCTACGCTTTTATACTCGTCTGTTTCTACGGCATATTTGCCGTTCTTTTCACACTTACCATCATAATCGACTGGATTATAAACCGAAAAATTGAACATCCGTACAGCGAATTAAAAGTTAACGGCGAAGACTCCATACTCGCAAGTAGCAAACAGATTGCCGAACAGGACGTCGGATGTAGCGAGCACATCGGCGCCACGTTCTACCACAAAATGTCAGCCGGTTTTCAATGGTGGGGCACGTTGTGCGCTCGATACCCAATCCCCGTTATCGTACTTGGTATACTGGTACTCAGCGGACTTTCGGCCGGGATTATTTTCCTCAAAGTAACAACCGATCCCGTTGAACTCTGGTCCCCGCCCGAGAGCCGTGCGCGACTTGAGAAGAATTACTTTGACGATCATTTCGGCCCGTTTTACCGCACTGAGCAAGTGATCATTACAGCACCCAAGTACAACTTTACATGGTTTCTTCCATATGGGCTGGCGGTCAATCATACTTACGGACCTGTACTCGACAAGAGAGTGCTATTGCAGGTAATGTTAACGTCCTACATGCACATGTTCTTTACTTTTTTTTCTGATTTTTTTATATTTTGGGGTTTTTTATGAATCTAATAATAGGCTTGGGCGACTCCAGCATTCTCGGAGTCGACTCTGATCCAAAAAAAAGAATTGTGATTCCATTCGGAATCGATTCCATTTTTTAATGTTTTCAGTGCCAAGACCGTACAAGTACGATCTATCGTATGTACTCTGAAAGTGCTAATGTCGTACATGTACGATCCCGTTTTTAACATTCTTTCCTTCAAAAATGCCTACCGCCATACATGTATGACCTAAAAATATCGCTAGAGGGCACATTGATGTATCATAATATGCAATATCATCGAGGTACGACGTCGGAGTTCCTCGAGAGGGGCCAATGTCTGAGCAGTTCTGAGCAGCTAAGATGGCGGAACCCATAGTAAAATGCACTCGCTTCTGCGCGGAGGAAGTTTTTGAGTATTTTTCGGATTCGGATAGTGAAAAAGATTGATATTTATCACTCAATAAAACAATACCATCGATTCTAGAATCTATAAAAGAACAATATACAACACGTTTGGCGAGTACATGTACAACTTATTTTTATTTTTTTTAACGGAATTTCAAAGAATTACAGAAAATGCGAAAAGTCTGGCACTTTATTGTGGCACTGAAAGTATTGACGAAAGTATTGGCAAATGACGACCCAATTATTGGCACCGAGCGGCACTAAACATCCATAAACGTCCATAAAATGATGCTGGCTTGTGAAAAGATACACACCCTATTTGCAGAATGGACGAGGCTATTAGCCTGCACCATGGCCCCACACCCTCTGGGACCGTAAGAGTGGCTGCCAGGGCAAGGTATGGAGCGCCGTAAAGTTCGTTGCACAAATTTGTCTGTCGCGCATTGACAAGCCTCCGTCTTTAATCCGTATATTTTCAAGGATATCGTAAAAAAAATAAAAAAATAATGTTTTGTAAACTAATTTATCCATTTATAATTAAAGCAGTGCAGTGATTACACCAAACTTTTTGTTTCCAAATCCAAATTGAAAACTGGAAATTTCCTGTTTTCTTCCCATTTTTCTATCAGAAAGTGGAGACTTTACAACAAATTTCAAATCTTTTCCTTCAAGGTGCTGGATCTTCAGAACCAAATTGTCAGTATCACAGCTTTTGACGAAGAGACAAATAAGACGATCGGCTTAGAAGACATCTGTTTCAAACCCGAAGCACCAAGAAACGAAAACTGCACAATTTTGAGCATTCTAAACTACTGGCAAAACGACTTCAACAAGTTGAATAACATTGTGTACGATACACAGATGGATTTTTTTCCATTGGCTGATTATCACACGCATTTCTTAGCGTGTACTAGGTAAGGATTAAGTCTATAGGTGTGTTCACATTGGACTTTCTTTTCCGCTACCTTGCGGGAAGTTACAAATGTACCGTGACCACACGGGAAAATTTTTTCGTGTATTCTTTTTCCACTTGTTTTCAGTGCTCATGCGGAAAGTTACTGCCACCCTGCTGTAAACTTGCCCTGTCCAAGCCTATTATTTACTGCAGGCTATTGTTGTTTTTACGGGGAGACACTGTTCCCACTGGATTAAAATACAGCTTTGTAAAATTACTAGTGTAGGGAAAACGGAGCTCGGCTACGTGGCTACTCCCCTAACCGTGGCTGTTGGGACACCCTGCGCCGCGCTGGTGTACCTTTGGACGGCCGTTGACTCACCCCAGATTGTGACGGGATTTTGGTCAAAGTGTGTCCCAAATGCCGGCAAATTTAGAAATCAAGGAATTTTCCAACGAACTTCAAATTTTGCATGCTCCAAACTGTATATATTCCGCACTTGTCACTGCAAAATTGACCGCTTTTCGCTGGGAAATAATAATAATAATAATAATAATAGCAGGTTTTTATATAGCGCCATTCCATATAGATCATGGCGCTGTTGCCATTATTACCGCTGCCGTCAGGAAATCACCAGAATCATTTCACTTCAAATGGCCGAGAAATTTAAGGATGTAGGGAAAACAGAGCTCGGCTACGTGGCTACTCCCCTAACCGTGGCTGTTGGGACACCCTGCGCCGCGCTGGTGTACCTTTGGACGGCCGTTGACTCACCCCAGATTGTGACGGGAATTTGGTCAAAGTGTGTCCCAAATGCCGGCAAATTTGGAAATCAAGGAATTTTCCAACGAACTTCAAATTTTGCATGCTCCAAACTGTATATATTCCGCACTTGTCACTGCAAAATTGACCGCTTTTCGCTGGGAAATGGCTGAGAAATTTAAGGATGTAGGGAAAACGGAGCTCGGCTACGTGGCTACTCCCCTAACCGTGGCTGTTGGGACACCCTGTGCCGCGCTGGTGTACCTTTGGACGGCCGTTGACTCACCCCAGATTGTAAACATTCTAAATGTTTAAACGTCAATTTAACGTTCGTTTAAACAAATAGTAAACATAACAAAAAGTAAAACTTATTACCACGCTCACAATATAAAGTTCTTTGACCTGGTATCATGTGCGTTCGCGCGGCACCACGATCGTCGGCTCCACAGTGTTTACCGCCCTGCTTTGAATTCAACTTGCAAGATGAAACCGAAAACCATCAGTAAAATCGCTTCCGCCCGCGAACGCAACTGTACATCTTCGGCTTGAAACCACAAAGGTTACCGACCGTTGGGCTCATCACAGCGGTATGTTGCCTGATTCTTTCAGAACAAAACTGCCTCTTTAGAACTTTCCGGCGGCGCAAAATGGCCATTAGATATTTGAAAAGGGAGGATCGTTTTTTCACAAGTTGGTTTCGGATATCCGTTTAGCATTTTTCTAAACGGATAGTTACATTTCAGTTGTTTAAACGTTTAAACATTTACACGGTCGCAGCACTTTGAGAAATGAGTAAAACAATTAGTTTTCGTCTCATGAGACGAAAATTCAATTCGCCCCAAAACCATTTTGCCCAAGTGCCATTTCGCCCCAAACAACTTCGCCCGAGTGCCATTTCGCCCCAAATTACTTCGTCCAAACACTACATCGCCCAAATGCCACTTCGTCCCAAAACCACTTCGTGCACAGGCCGTGGTTCTGGGCGAAATGGTTCAGGGCGAAGTGGTTTTGGGGCGAAATGACTGCAAACCCTTTTTTGACTGTTTTCTCAAAAGTTAGACGAAGTACGGAGCTGGTTTTTGCTCAGGTTGGTTTTAATCATGCATATCTTCAATCACACAGGGGGATAAAACTATTTGTAACAGTTTACCAATCATGTATACTATCTTTAATGGATAAAGAAATTACAAAAATCTAAGAAATTTGGCAGTGTATTTGTAATACAATCACTAATTAGAATTAGAATAGCTGAAAGTTGAAATCATGATTCCATCTTTTGGAGGAATTGATTCCCATTATCTTGGCGATTCCAGGAAGTTCCCGGCAATTCTGTTAATGGATAATAATAATAGCAGTTTTTTTATAGCGTCATTCCATATATACATGTAGATCATGGCACTGTTTAGTGCTGGGCGAGTAGTGGAGTTTGCTACTCGCGAGTAGTTGCAGCAATAACTCGCGAGTAGTCAATTACTCGCGAGTGGTCAATTACTCGCGAGTGGTCAATTACTCGTGAGTGGTCAATTACTCGCGAGTAGTCAATTACTCGCGAGTAGTCAATTACTCCCGAGTAGTCAATTACTCCCGAGTAGTCAATTACTCGCGAGTAGTCAATTACTCGCGAGTAGTCAATTACTCGCGAGTAGTCAATTACTCGCGAGTAGTCAATTACTCGCGAGTAGTCAATTACTCGCGAGTAGTCAATTACTCGCGAGTAGTCAATTACTCGCGAGTAGTCAATTACTCGCGAGTAGTCAATTACTCGCGAGTAGTCAATTACTCGCGAGTAGTCAATTACTCGCGAGTAGTCAATTACTCGCGAGTAGTCAACTACTCGTGAGTAGTCAACTACTCGTCAATTACTCGCGAGTAGTCAATTACTCGCGAGTAGTCAATTACTCGCGAGTAGTTGGCAAAGTATGGAAAAACCACAAAATACACTTCGTATTTCTCTCCTAAAAAAAATACCTTGATTACCTTTAAGTAATTAAGCGGCATTGCTCCGCTATTAGACGGCATACATTTGCCATAATCTGCTTCAACCCGGGCATGTAGCTACTGTCACATAATAGTATGTATTAATCGCGAGTAATCGCAAATTCACGAGTAATACAGTGTATGACACGTGGAGATGCATGTGCAATCGTTGGGTATGTGAATAAAAACATACTTCTCAGACTTTAGGCTAAAACAAAGGACACAATTAATTGAAATAGTCGACATACACAACAAATAATTCAGCTACACAGGCCACCTTTTAAGTGTGCTGTTACAGTATAGCATAATCGTGATTAATCGCAAGTATGTAACAATACTTGCGGCGCAACGATTAATCGAGTAGTTAAAAAATTATAATCGTGAGTCCAAGTGCTGTTTAGTACTCGCGATTAATCAAGCTATTCGCCCAGCGGTAGCTCTGTTGCCATTATTACCGCTGCCATCAGGAAATCACCAGAAACATTTAGCTAAGGGCAAGTGTGACATTTTGAAACTTTCGCTCAAAATGTGACAAATTTCGCTCATAATGTAATTGGAATCGATGAAGTCCAGGTTTTACAGCTGGGTAAAATCAGCAACTACCTTTTCCAGAAAGAAACTGGAGACCACCCACCCCCCCCCCCCCCCCCCCCCCCCCCCCTCCCCTCCCCTTCCCCCCCCCCCCCCCCCCTTACGTCGTGAAACAATTTTCTTGAATATTTTTAAGACTATGATATCAAGACATGTTTAACCGTTTGTATATGACTTTAAATATTCTACATTATTTAGAAATTGCACAGACATTTCTTTAAACAATTTTGTTAACTTGAAAAGGCCATTTTCACAATTGCATAAAAATGTCCTGTTTTATGTATTTATCATTGATTTCTGATCTTTTTTTTCACAACAGTGCCCCAACTGCTATTGACGATTCGACCCCACAGCATTATTCTTGTCTCGGCACCTATGGTGGACCCGTTTTCCCCTGGATTGCTTTGGGCGACTATGATGGTAAGATTGTAAACAAAATTCACAAGAAAATTTTAAAAAAGGAACCAACTGAAGCCTTTCACGTTCTGGGGCATTTTCACAGCTAGTAACATTACATGTAATATCTAGTGTTGTAATGACTCAGACTTAAAGGCACAGGCTCGTCAGCAATGCGCGCCCGCCAAATGTGTGCCACGCAATACGCAGCTCCATAGCAAAGGCATGGAGCTGCAGGTTTCGAGCACGAATTTGGCGGGCGCGCATTGCTGACGAGCCTGTGCCTCTAAGACTTGGGACTCGAGTCGAATCGAGTTCCGATTTTCACTGACTTGACTTGACTTGACTTGACTTGAGACTCTAACCTCAAATGACTTGACTTGACCCGAGTCTGCCCAAAATGAACTTTTTTATTTATTTTTAGGACCAAATTGTATTTCAGCATGACAGAAACCTAAGACTAAGCTTTGTTTAAACATGGAGCATTCTTGGCCCGAACGAGAAAAATATCCTACACGAATGCAAGTTTCAGCATTTAGACTCATTTTTAAATTAGCTTGAACAAATTTACTGTGATGACTACTTGACTTGACCCGACTTGACCAACACGCCTGACTTGACTTGACTTCGTGTCAAATGACTTGATTTGACTTGGGACTCGAGCAGAGGGAGACTTGTCGGGCACAACATATCTTGCATCCTACCCCACCCCCCTAACCCTAACATAGTCGGGGACAAACACAATATAGCACGGTGTAGCGATTCATGTAAATGAAGCCGGGGTACCGGTTTCATTTGTGCCAAAATCTTTCAAAGTCGAAACCGTTGGAATTTTGTCACATGGGTCATTCTATAAATTTGGGGTCCAACGTGTGACATTTTTCTGTCCCCGTTACACCTGACATACTGCTATTTAAACAACGCTGAATGCCGCAATGGGGCGACATTTTGGGAAGACTCTCACCGGAGACCACCGAAATTTCGGCAAGAGTCACTCAAAATGACACCTTATTTTTGTACCCAAAGCTTCCAGAGATGGTCACAGACCTAAGAGACACAGTTCCAGACCTAATAAAAATGGTTCTCGATTTTTAAAAAATGGTTTTTGACCTAAAAAAATGATTTTTAAACTCAAAAACATTAGGGCGACACCAAAATGTCGCCCTATTGAGCAGGTCGCCCTAATATAGCTTTTTTACACACGATTTGTCGCCCTATCCTACAATTCATAGTTTTTTGCCATACAAGTATAATTAAAAATGCCTTCAAACCATATTTTTATGAATTGTATTTTATGTAATCACTCTATGAAATAGAAAGCATTTAAAGAATATGTCCTGAATTTACAAAATACAACATTTTACAAGATGTCAGATGTAACGGGGACAGAAAAAGTGGACCCCAAATTTATAGAATGACCCAAATGTATTGTGATTCATATCCCAAGATACCGATAAACACAGGTATACATGTACATGTATATGGGTCTTTCCACACTAATGGGCCTATTTGAAAAATCGGTCAATAATTCCTTTCAGATGTCTTCAGTTTATCCCAAACTTAAAGAAATTCCCTTGTACTGTTCTCAGGAGATAACTTTTTCCATATATATATACGTATGTAACGGTGGACAGACAAAAATGTCACAATTTTGTCTGTCCACCGTTACATACGTACCGGTATATGAACAATTTGTACACAAGCTTTTCAGAAATGTATGTTGTGGCAACATTTTCTTACCTTATGGGGCAAAAGTTATCTCCTGAGAACAGTACAAGGGAATTTCTTTAAGTTTGAGATAAACTGAAGACATCTGAAAGGAATTATTGACTGATTTTTCAAATAGGCCCATTAGTGTGGAAAGACCCACATCAAAGTTTCTTTGTGCTAGTGACAAACCGCACAAGAGACAAAAACGTATCATCCCCAATTTGTATGTAGACTCTGCTTTCCGCTCCCGATAAATAACTTTACTAAACTTCGGTAGTTTTTTGACGATATCCTTGAAAATATTTGGATTGGGAGCGCCAAAAAGTAATGAGAAAATTATGACAATTGATACATGTATGGTATAAAAATCTCAAAACCCATGGAAAAAAAAAGGGGGCGTGCGAGGCGAGGGGGTCCACAAATGTGTGATCTGACATTACTTGACATTACACTTTTCTTTCGATCTGCTTTTTTGACCTAAAAAAATCTGTACCGTAAAAAGTGAACTTTGGAACCAAAAGGATAGATAACGGAGTCCCATGATTCGTTTTTGGGTCCAAAGTAGCGCTAAAATACACACATTGACTTGTTGACACAATGCGTGTACATAAGTGAATATTTGACAAGATTATTTAACAAAATATAGGCCTAAATTTACCTGGACCTCAAATACAATGCAACCAAAAATAACCCCATGTAACGTTAAATTTCCAAATAAGGGTGGTCTGCCAGATAAGGGTTTGGCATGTGAATAACAACTGCATGTAATAACTCAAAATAGATCGCTGTAATCACAAAGCAATCATATTTTTATTTTTATTTTTATTTTTATTATTATTTTTTTTTAAATTTATTATTATTATTATTATTTTTTTTTTTTTAAATTTTTAAAAAGGCGATACACATGTACGGTAGTGCTAGGGCGGATTCACAGTGGGCCTTTTCACACGTAAATGCGACGCGCATTGTTTCAAGAAAAAGCGGTATTCAACAAATTTGGAGTGAAACAACGCACTGAGAATCGCAGAATTGCAAAAACACCTTCTGCCCTAAGTTGCTTCTGTGATTTTCAGTGCCTCATTTCATTCCAAATTCCCTCCAAACTGCTCATTGTGAAATGTGAATCCACCCATAAACTACTCTCACAGAGAAGTCCCGAGCTACATGTAGCAGAGTGTCCCAAGTTTAACTTGGGGTCAGCTTGGTCCCAAAAATGTCCCCGAATTACCACAATACTACATCAGCGTTCGAATTAGCACTGGTCTGTTGGCCAAATGACAGTTGAAATCATCTCAGGCCAGCTAGAAAGAACCCCCAAATGGTCCTGCTGTCCAGTTGAATTTAAACAGACCCATGCCGTACATGTGAAATTTCCGCGTTTCCGCATTTTTTATTTCGTTAACTGCATTTTTTTTGTGCATGTTTCTGCTTTTTTGTTGAACGTGGCAGATTAAATTTTCCGCTTTTTTATACACACGCATAGGCGTTCTTGTTTTTACCAAGCAAGAAAACAGCGCCCACCATCGACAGTAAATAGACTTGTCCAAGTCTAGTATACTACCTTCCGCGCCATGACACTTTTGTGCGTGCGTAATTGCATGTAAACTGGACGCGCGTGCAGACTGCAACTGCAACGAGTCGCGATTCAGACTTGTGCAAGTCTAGTTACCAAGATGGGGCCATGAAACGTTCGTGTAGTGTGTGGTGTGCGCGCGTGTTTTTGCATGAACTGGCCGCCCGCTGCGCCTAGAGTTGACCGGCTGCTCTCGCTCGCGTTTGTGCCCTAGTCAGCGCGTATACGGAACACGCACATGCACAAAGAAACTGCACGCGCCCAGGACCCCTAGCTGGTTTTAAACATATGTTTAAGATTTGCCAAACCTACTTTTAATCCCTAATTATATGGATGGTTTTCGTGTTGAGTGAATGGTAAAAAATAAATCATATGTTACTGTATTTATTACACAGAACTCCATTAAAAACTAAAACGGAAACAGAGCCGGGACGCGCATAACCGCGCCCTCTTATTAGCATAGTTTTGGGCACCTCATTTGCATGGTTTTGCAATGGGCACTACTTCCCCGTTGAATTACACGTAAAACCTCCCACATGCGCACTTTCTCAATGTTTGTGACGATCGCGTGTGTTATGTTCGAACACACAATGCGCTACACGCACACGCATTCCAAACCGCCTGAACCCGGTACATCTACATGTATGTATGTAGCTGCAATAGAAATCTGTGATTTGTTACCATTTGTTACCATTTCTAGTAACACTTTGTTGTGTTTTTCTTGTAAACTGATGAAGTAAATTTTTGGGTCTCTGCAAATGGTGTACTGGTATAGACCATTCTCACAGATGGCCATCTTCGTAGGAAAAATCTGCGTATTTAATGCCATCAGGTATGCGTACGCACATGGAAAATGTTTCAAACACGAGCGTGTGTAGCTCAATATTTGTTCGAAATACGGTATAGCCGATGCGCATCACAAAAATTAACGCTCGAGATCGTGATGCACGTCATTTGAGAGAGACCTCCATTGGGACATAACTGGTTGTTCGTCCTTCCTTCGAGAAGATGACCATCTTCATGGTGATGAAGATGACTTGCGCGTGAATTGGATTTAAGTGAGGGAGAGTTGCACAGATCGTCAGCCTCACTCTCTCGTCCCGGCCTATTTAAATCCAGCGGCAAGACAGAGTCAAGACGGCTGGAGATAAGTCGAGATGCAGTGGATGGCCACATTGTCCTACGTGTCTCACTGTGCCCTAATTGCGCTCCACAACGCTTTACTCGAGTCGCCTTCCTATCCGTTGAACCAGCTAGTGGTATCCTACCCACAGTCCACCAAGTCCAGTCTTCACATGCTTGTCCTTAAGCAAATTTCACACGTGTGCTGAAAACACGCATCTGCGATGATTGGCGCCCGGTGTCTGACGCCAAGGAGTAGGACGTTTGCGATTTGATCGCAGGCTTTAATTCACACGTTACAACACAATACGGTCACGATAGCTAACGTCCCTTGTTTTGCACGATGATTGCATGGCAACTGCAAAAGTGCGCATGCGTAACGTGACTACAACGCACAGTATCCTCGCGAAAATCGCACACAATACATTCACATGATCAATTCCTGTGATCATAGCATCCATGCGAAATTTTGGAGGAGCAGGTCTCGATCCGTGTGACGTTACACAGCACGGGACCCGTGTGATTTGGTGTAAGGGGTGCACTTTCATACGACACTGTATCCCTGCATTTTTGACATCGATGCGATTTCGTCGCACAGGACCTTTGTTCTCAGCGCCCGTGTGAAATGGCCTTTAGACATGGACTAAAACCATAGTATGCTCGGGTGGGTCTCGAACCCAGAACCTCCTGCATACTACATGTAGACAGATGTCTTAACCACTCGACCACCAACTTTCTGGTCTCGAATGGCCGGTTAGAATTTTAGGGTGAATTCACACTGTCGGAGCCTTTTTGCGCATTCATTTGACGTGTGTCACTTTGAGGAAAAATAGGTCTGGTGAGAATTTGAAGTGAAATTACACAGTGAAAATTACCCCCAATGCATACATGTAGTTCCGACCTGTCAATCAAGCCGAACCCGCCGACCAATCACAACAGAGCTAGCAGACATAGGTCAAAGTGATGCAATCATCACAACAATCACGCGATTTTCTGCCCATACAGTTTGTATGTTGTATGCGCCAGTGACCGGGTGAATTTTGGTTTCAATGTCGGGCGATTCACTGTTCAAAGGTAGGAAAGCGCATTTTTATGAATATATTTCATCCCTGCATTACTAGCCTTTCGCTCAGTGTGTGCTACGGTAACTGTCGACCCCAAAACATAAATACCTTTGAGTTTTCTCCAATGAATCTGTGCTTTCCATGCCGAGTCCCGTTGCTTTGTACGTTGTGTGTCGCCATTTTTATGCGATGGCTTGTGAGCACATAGCAACAATATCTAAGGGGCGGGGTTAACTGGGCAATCTCGGAACTATGCATTGATTCAGTGGTTTTAAGTGCGTCGTTTCACTTAATTCTCCCCCGGCATTTTCTCAACGCGAAGTGCGTCACGTTTATGCGCGAAAAGGCTCCGTTTGAATCCACCCTAAAAGTGCAATTTGTTGGCTTTTTCATGACACAGTTATCTTTTCTGTCTTTTCATATTTTAGGGAAAAATTACAACCATGCACAAAGTCTGTCCATCACCCTCCTAGTCAACAACTATAAACCTGACGACCCGAAGCTGAAACCGGCTCTGCTCTGGGAAGCAGCTTTTCTGGACTTCATGAAAAACTACAGCAATCCAAACTTAACGATCGCTTATCAAGCCGAGGTAAGACGGCGCCACAAAAAAAAAAGAAGATAAATTACTTGTAAAAATTACAAGTCCCGCACAAGTCCGTCACAATTGATATTAAAGATGTTATGCCGTGGAGAGAGGAATTTACCAAAATTACACATTAAACCATTAAATACATCTAATTATGCCAGGAAAATTGTTCAGAAAAAAATTAGACTGTGCGAATGTTTTTTTACAACAGCAGTTTTTGGCCCACTTTTCAGCCAAAACTCGAAGCAAAATCTGAACAACAGCCGTCGGGCCTAAAAGTTTGACATCGGAAAATCAACGGATTCGTGACGTCATTTTACGGACGCGTCCGGCCGACGGCTGTTTCTTGTTATTCCACAACGTGGCGTTTTGGAACAACATGTTGACAATTGACTCCAGTGTTGACGTTTTTTTTCCGATGGAGATAGCGATGTTTGTTGTTGCTCATCGCATTCATTTCATGACGACAGCGATGAAGAATCATCCAGTGAATTTCCTACGGTTGAACTGTATCAGTTTGAGCCAGAAATTACCATGTTAACCAAGGAAGAAATCCGAGAACAACGCGAGTCCGGTGTTCAAATCGACGACCGAAATCGACAACAGGAAACTGGAACGGTACTGTCTCGGCTTTCTTTTTCTTTCTCAACTTTTTCTCAACCCTTTTTCGTCAATAATTATTTTGTCCTTGGACGTTTTCATGGTAAATGTACCATGTTTGTTTGAGCCGATTGCCTACATTTTTTAGACCATGTAAATGTGGAATTTATATTCATCGTAAAACTTACCATGAACGTACGTTGTTGAGACGAAAACCAAACCCTAAAATATCCGCTTGATGGAAAAACTTAGACCTGTTCTTTCCTCTTCATTTGATACTTGTGTATGTTAAATTTAATCCTAACACTAGAACATTTATCCAGCAGTGTTTTGGGGGCGTCTTGTGATGTGACTGTGTCAATAATGCAATGTAACAAGTTTACGAGAATGTTCAGCGCGCACTCGCTGAAACCATACCGGCTGGCGGGCCGTTCGTTCGGCGTGTACTTCACAAAGCACTTGATCACGCACGCACGCGGGCGAGCATACCGACCATAGCGGTGGGATCAAGACCAAACACAGGTTTCTTCTTACACAATGTGTGCGACACCAGACTATTGTATTGGTGCGCGGAGTGATATCGTGCGCGAGCCTTTCTTGGCTAAAAACGTCTCCGTAAAATGACATCACGAATTTGGCCAAATCTGTTTGCTGCCCGCAGCGGCGGGATTTCGACAGTTTCCAGAAAAGAGGAAAATCGTGGGTTGGAATTAAGCCTACATTTTCACTTTTTTTATTAATATAAAATGTAAAACAAGATAAGATATCGATAATTAATATATCAAAGAATAGAAACATGCAAAAATAATTATAATTCCTCTCTCCACGGCATAACACCTTATATTAAGATAAATGAAACACAGATATCAAATAATCGATCGTTTTTAGAATTTCAATACTGTGTAAAGAAACCAAGTACTTTAATAATAAATCAAATACATAAAGCTATATAGTTTTTTAACAAGTTCATAAAGTTGCCATGAGTTAGTTTTTAAGCACTACACGATAGATATCAACCAGGGTTATAGTCGAGTCCATCACAAGTCTTTCACAAATCCAGAGCCGATAAAATCACAAGTCTGTGACAAGTCCCGCACAAGTCCGTCTCAAGTCCAGTAACAAGAAGCAAAGGATGAACACGCACAAAAGAATGCCTTTGTTGGAGTTCATTTGAATAGCTTGTGACTTGAATTAAGACCCTGGGACTTGTGGTGGACTTGTGAAGGCTTGTGAGGACTTGTGAAGGCTTGTGAGGACTTGTGAAGGCTTGTGAGGACTTGTGAAGGCTTGTGAGGACTTGTGAAGGCTTGTGAGGACTTGTGAAGGCTTGTGAGGACTTGTGAAGGCTTGTGAGGACTTGTGAGGACTTGTGAGGACTTGTGAAGACTTGTGAAGGCTTGTGAAGGATTGTGAAGGCTTGTGAGGACTTGTGATGGACTCGACTACAACCCTGGCTCAAGCCTCTTCATTCGACGAAGATTAGAATCGCTTCGTTCGACGAATCAAATAGCTTCAATCGACGAAGAGATCACTTTTTTTGGCGAAGCAAATTTGTTCGTTCAAAGCGATTTGACACGTAAAGAGGGGTATCGCACAACTTCATTCGATCTTCGTTAGCGGTTGCCCAAAGTGAACGGTACCACTTTTCATTCGATCTTCGTTCAATCTTCGTTAAGTGAGATGTGAACGCACGCTTCATTAACTAACGATGATTAACTAATCTTTGTCGAACGAAGTGATTTCTCTGGTGAGAACGGGGTCTTATTTTATCAGTCAGTAACGTGTATGACCACTTCTTGTGGCAAGGCTGACTGCACTAGTCTCCGTAAGAGCCACCGAGGCAGGGTGAAGAGAGGTCTTACCTCTCGATAGGCCATCAGTGTAGCCAATGTATAGTTCCGATTTTGCCCAGTTAACCCCGCCCCCTTGGACATTGTTGCTATGTCTCACACGCTATCGTCAAAAATGGCGACACACAACGCACAAAGCAATGGGACTTTCAACGGAAAGCACAGATTCATTGAAGAAAACTCAAAGGTATTCATGTTTCAGGGTCAACAGTTATCTTAGAACACACCGAGTAAAGGGCCAGTAATACATGGATGTCATATCATTACGAAATATAGCTTTCGTACCTTTGAACAACGAAACGACCGGCCTTGAAACCAAAAATTCATCCGGATCGTCGCATACAACACTGTACAAATTGTATGGGGCCGGCCGGCAGAACATATCGCGTGATCATGTTGTTGTGAGCGTACAGTGCACTTTGACCTATGTTGGTGACATCTGCTAGCTCTGTTGTGATTGGTCGGCGGGTTCAGTTGATTGACAGGTCGGAACTATGCATTGGTTGGCATGGATTTGCCCCACTGCATTGTTGGAAAAAGAGAGGCAAACACGAGATTGTTGTGATGCTCCGGCGGGATGCCCAGATAGCTCTGTTGGTAGAGCACTTGGCCATGTAAGCCAAGGACCTGGGTTCGAATCCCAGTCGGGGCACTGCAATTTTCTTGTGTTTCTATTAAAATTCATCTTTCAATCATCAATCCTGTCATATACCTTCAAATAATAATAATAATAATAATGAAAATTTATAATGCGCCGGTATCCATCAAAAAAAGATGCTCATGGCGCAGCGAGACACATTAAAAATCTAATATCACAATCATGGAGTTCAGTCAGTTAATGAGATTTCATCAAATGTGTTTTAAGTGATGTTTTAAAAGTTGCAAGTGATGGCGATAGCTTGATGTGTTCCGGTAACTTGTTCCACAAGGATGAAGCTGCTGAGGCAAAGGACCTTTCACCCCACGATCTCTTAGAATAAACTTTCGCTAGGAGGAGTTTGTTGTTGGATCTCATGGATTCACGATTTGAATGATGCCGTTGGACTAGTTCGGAAAGATATGATGGTAGCCTGCCTGTAGTGGAGCGGTAAACATACATTAAAATTTTGAAGCATATCCTGTCCTTGATAGGTAGCCAATGCAGATTCCTTAAAACCGGAGTGATGTGTTGACTTCTTTTAGTCTTAGTGACAATCCTAGCAGCAATGTTCTGAAGACGAGACAGACGACTCAACTGATTTTCCGGTAGCGAGTATAATAGTGAGTTTCCCATATCAAGGCGGCTGGTGACGTAGGCGTGGATAAGGATTCCTGTTGCGTCCTGGGTAAGGTATTTCCTGATGAGCCCAATGTTGCGTAAGTGCATTGACGAAAACCTACAAATTGAAGATATGTGTGCTTTGAGTGACATCGTGGCGTCAAAAATGGCTCCCAGATTCCGTACTTCAGATGATGTGGGGACATCAGAAACTCCTATACGGATATGTCCAATGTTAATTTTGCTGCGCTGTTGTTTTGAGCCAAATATGATAAATTCAGATTTATCATCATTCAGCTTCAAAAAGTTAGCTGACATCCAGTCGCGGATTTCCTCAATGCACTGCTCCACTTGATGAACGGCCAGTTCCGCTTTATTTTGGTCGGGATCAAAGGAAACGTAGATTTGCGTGTCATCTGCATAAAAGTGGTAATGGAGGCCGTGCTTGCGGATGATGTTTCCAAGAGGACCAGTGTAGAGTGAGAACAAAACTGGTCCAAGGACGGATCCTTGGGGGACACCTGTTGTTAGGGTCGTTGGGTTCGAAACTTTGTCGTGAATTTGTACTCGTTGCGAACGGTTGGTGAGGTAGGACTGGAACCATTTTAATGCCATACCATCTATACCAAGTTGCTGAAGTCGTTGTAGTAGTATGTGGTGATCAACAGTGTCAAAAGCGGATGATAAATCAAGAAGAACAAGTGCAACAAGCTTTCCATTATCCATGGCAGTCAATATGTCATTCTGAACTCTAACCAATGCAGTTTCAACGCTGTGATTGGCTCGATATGCAGACTGACATTTGTCGAGAAGACTGCGTTTATGAAGAAAAGAGGACACTCTGGCGAGCACGACACGTTCTAGCAATTTGGAAATAAATGGGAGGTTGGAGACTGGGCGATAATTCTTCATTGTCTCTGGATCGAGGTTGGATTTCTTAAGCAGCGGACGCACAATGGCGGACTTGAGTGATGAAGGGACAATTCCTGATGCAAGTGATTGGTTCAAAACACGAGTTAAAATTGGTGCAAGTGTGTCAGCACATTTCTTGAGTAGGTCAGTCGGAATTGGGTCGAGGCAACAGGTCTTGGGAGGAGAATGAAGAAGTATCTTCTTAATCTCGTAAGAAGATGCTGGTTCAAATAAAGTTAACTCTGTGGATGGAATTGCGGAGCTTAGGATTTCTTCTTTAGTTGATGCAGTACTAGGGAAAGTGTCACGTATATGTTGAATCTTCTGAGTAAAGAAGTCGGAAAATCTGCAAGCAAGGTCGTCGGCAGATTTCATGGAAGGAAGCTTAGATGGTTTCTTGCGGTGTAGAAGTTGGTCAGTGACTCGAAACAGCTGTTTTTGATCTGATGAGTTGGTGATGAGTGTTGAGAAATGTTTCGTTTTCCTCTCGCGGATGAGGTAATTAACAATGTTTCGTTGCTTGCAGTAAAGCTGACGATCAATTTCAAGTCGTGTTTTACGCCATTTTCGTTCTAATCTCCGTTTTTCATGTTTAGCGTCAGTGATGTCTTGGCTATACCAAGGAGTGTTAGGACGTAAGCGAATAGTTCGCTTTTTAGCAGGGGCATGGTCGTCAAGTAGAGATGATAGAACGATGTTGTAGTTATTCACGTTGTCTGAGATGGTAGTACTATCCGAAATGGGGAATAAATGGGGTAATTGTTTGGCAACATTTGTAAATAGACTGCCGAAGTGAATACGTCATCTTTTGTTAGTTGCCTAGGCAATTGGCTCTAACTAAAAATCACTGAACCGTGTGCTTTTGCAATGGTACTTTTTCCAATGGCAATGATGTTTAGAGCCATTTATCATGGCAACCACGTCACACTTCAGCTATCTATGCTTTTCAATTTTTTTTAAATTTTTTTTCGGTTAAAGGCCCAATGTATCATTTGCAATGACCCCAAAAAGTAATCGGCGAGTTTACAGGGGAAAAGTTCTCAAAGTAAAGATTGAATTAATAGCAACTACCCAATGAAAGGTTTCCGCTCAAAATGATATAATTTTACCAGAAAATAATCCGTAAAGATGAAATTATTTAGATCGTTTGCAAACGATTTACTTATTTTTGGTTCGCATCTACGCGGTCCAAAATGCATGGACACTGTGTACTGCGTGTGCGTGTTCCAACGCGATGCATTTATGGACCGCGCGCACATTAAATGTACGCAAGCCACATAGTACCCGATCAACTGAAAACGAATATTTGAAGCGCATATGGATTTTCATGTTTTTTTTAAACGTGGTACATTTGACAAAGCTGAAATTTCTTCGGATGAGTTTGTTGATGTCTTTCTTTTGATTTATAATGGTTTTATTCGCAAAATCGCTCAAAAACAGATCATCTACAGGGCCTTTAAACGGTTAAACGTCCCAAATGTATACCTTACTCTGATATCTTTTTATTTTCTAGAGATCCATTGAGGACGAGATTAAACGAGAGAGCTTTTCGGACGTTTTCACCATCGCCGGGAGTTATATATTCATGTTCTGCTACGTGGCCATCGCTCTGGGCAGATTCCCCTACTACAACATGAAACGAATCTTTGTAAGAGGCAATCTTAATGTCTGTCATAATTTCCAGTGTAGTTTTTTTATAGGGCCATTTATTTTCCGCAATAATGAAAAATTATGTCTATCATGAAAAATAGACGGAATTTACATTCTCATTTGATTTTTAAAACACATTTTCGCCCAAAATAACAATGGCAAAATAGCCATGCTATTCCGTCCCTCACGTGATGGACGGAAATCAGGAGACAATACAACAAATGAAAACTAAAGTGAACCTGTTTGTTTGCCTGCTACTGATGTTAATACACACACCCAGTTTATCACATGTTGACTTTACAGTTTTATGCAGAGGTTGTTTTTATGCGTGAGGGACGTCGGACAATCAATAAAATTGACAAAAACTACATTTTTTAAAATGCATTTTCAACTATTTCTTGAAAATGTGATGGCACAGTGTGCTTAGCCAAATTTATTCTGTTAATTTTTGTAATATGATTGTAAAATATGGAAATTTCTTTACTGTTCGAGGTATTATTTTGATTAATCTAAAAAAAAAATTGTTGATTAATTTAAGAAATTTTCATCCAGTGTTTACCAGTTTTGGATCATGCTCTGCATTGTTCTGTTTTGTACAAGTTGATTTTTAAAATATAAAATTGTTAAAATTAAAATATAAGAAAATTTCTGGGCTTGAACATGCACGGCACGCTACCCGTGATTTGGCTGTTTTTCAATTTGTGAAAATACTTCAGCAGTATGCGTGCGCTACAAGAACAATATTGTACTCAGATTGAATGAGTGTTTGTGTACGTGTGCTTTTCTGCACGGCATTTAGGAGTGTTTGTGCATTCACGTGCGTACATTAGTTCGCTTCAGCTGCTTAAAGGCAGAGGCTCGTCAGCAATGCGTGCGCGCCAAATTCGTGCCACGAAATACGCAGCTCTATGCCTTTACTATGGCGCTGCGTATTTCGTGGCACGAATTTGGCGCGCGCGCATTGCTGACGAGTCTGTGCCTTTAAAGGCAGTATACATGATTGGTACATGTATCTCGAACAATCAGAAATGTTCACAGATTTACACATAACTTACACGATATAAACATGATGACGGCAGAAAACTTCCCCTGAAATGGTTGTGTCTGAAGTGCTATATAGTCTTTGAGAAATGAGCAAAACAATTATTTTTCGTCTCGCGAGACATAAATTCAATTCGCCCCAAAACAATTTCGCCCTGGACCACTTCGTCCACTTCCCCCGAGTGCCATTTCGCCCCCAAACCACTTCGTCCAAATGCAACAATCTAACTGCTGATAGGCTTGTGCGGCTTGGCCAGGTAGCCACCTAGTTGAAGCGAAATGGTTCTGGTGATTTCCTGATGGCAGCGGTAATAATGGCAACAGCGCCAGGAGCACCCCCGCAGGGGCCGATATGTGCGCTATATAAGTATCCAGCATTATTATTATTACTTAGCCCAAATGCCACTTCACCCCCAAACAACTCCGTCCACAGGCCTTGGTTCAGGGCGAAGTGGATTTGGGGCGAAATGACTGCAAACCCTTTTTTGACTGTTTTCTCAAAAGTTACACGAAGTACGGAGCTGGTTTTTGCTCAGGTTGGTTTTAATCATGCCTATCTTCAATCACACAGGGGGATAAAACTATTTGTAACAGTTTACCAATCATGTATACTATCTTTAACACGAAGAGCCTCGTTATCTAACCCGGAGGTGCACAGATCGGGCTCAAATTTGTTAATTTGGGATTCATCTACTTGTATTAAAGGGACACACCGGCCTACTGTTTACATGATTTAGTGATGTTGCAGCATTGACAATACTTTTTTGATGGTCGTTGTGAAAAAAAATCATCAAAATATCCCGTAATTTACTAAAGAAGTGCAAAATTAACAAAAACGGTCGAAAGGCGGGTTATACGCTTTACCAGCCGCTGCAACTACGCGCAAGCTTCACGACTTTGCCACAAACGATTCGCTCTTTTTCTACTCGGGATATCTCCAATCTTCGGATCACGATTTCACTGGGATGACCGATCATGAATTTCCCCGGAGAAGTTAGCATCATGTTTGTTTCTTCACGAACGTACATGTACACCAACCAACCCGGCCGTGTGTGTGCACTCGGGATATTTGCCGTACTGCGCGGGGCAACTACACTCCACCGTATAGCTTGCCATACTAGCACGCGCTCGCCGAGTCCCATTCTCCGGACTCTCGAAACAAAATTTATGTTCGAATTTTCATACTTATGTTCAACTTTGTTTCATACCTGTATAAATAGTCTCTTTTGTCAATTACTTACATATATAAATATTGTGGAAAAATCAGAGTTGAATTTGGTGCACTTCTGCAGTAAGAAACTTTCATGCGAATGGACATGCGACTGGACACAAAACTAACTCGCTAGACCATGTGACTTTTCGGAACCAGAATCTGGTTCCGAGAAGTCACGTGACCTCTGTTTTTTGAAAATTGCTCAAAAACGGCAGAATTCCGTGGTTTCTTTTCAGGATATGTTCAGTTTATTTCGGAAGGGCATTCAGAATCTTGTATGGGTCAATTTCGAGCCGAAAATAGCCCAACGAAGCCGGTGTGTACCTTTAAACCTTTTCTGAGGGTTTTAAAGCATGATATGTCTTTTTCTCATTCACAGATTGAATCTAAAGTTATCCTGGGTCTATGTGGGGTCTTAATCGTCCTGGGATCGGTCTCGTCATCCATTGGCTTTCTGGGATACCTCGGGGTGCCTGCGACACTCATTGTCATGGAAGTCGTTCCGTTCTTGGTTCTTGCAGTGGGTGTTGACAATATTTTCATTCTGGTGCAGAAATATCAGGTAGGATGAAATAAAATAGTGTTATGACTTGCATTGTAAATTTTAATATTTGATTTTAACAATTCAGTTTCACATTTTAACCAAATATTTAAATCAAAATGAAAAAAAAGATTTTAAAATTAGCGGTTCTTTCCTCGCCTTCCACCCTTGTGGCCCTGGTTCGAATCCCGTCCGGGTCAGTCCATGTACATGTATGTGGATTGGGTTCTCAGTCCCTGCTCGATTCCGTGGGTTTACCCCCTAAAACTGAGCATTTCTTCCTGTTCTCTCGCACTTCGTGGCCAAGCTGAAGAACCTCCTAGGTGGCTACAGGGCAACGACTTCAGTCGGCTAATCTCAGCAACCAGATCCCTTTAGGGGATCATACGAAAGAAGAGAAGAACATTAATTTCATCTTGTGTACTGACGTATTTCCTTTCACATGCGCACTTAGTATCCATTTGACCAGACAAAATTTTTGTTGCTATGTGGTGCACACAGCATGTTATCCTTAGGAGAGAATGGCATAAAACAAGCAGACTGTTGGTCGCTAGGCATTGGCGTGCAAATGTTACACGCAAAAGGCCATTATGAAAATACGTGTGATGGCAGTTTTAAGGAATTTATCATTCGTCCAGGACTTCGTTCCACATACACGAACGTTGGCAACGTTAGCCAACAATTTCGAGTGGAACGGCGCCAGCAACGTTCCCCAACGTTGGCCAACAAAATTGTACGTTTTTTTAGCGATTTTCACGATTTTCACGAGTCATTTCAAAATGGCACATGCGACATGAACGATGACAGACGATGGTTTCCAGTTTTTAAAATAACAAATAAATCGCACCTTTCGTGGTTTTTTCCCTTATCGCTGGCGATACGCAATCAATGGCAAATATTTGGTAGGCAGCGGAGAGCCACATTACAACGTCACTACATGTACGACCGCTGGGACTGTAGGCACCGCCATCTTGACAATGTATTTTTGCCATTTTGGCAAATAATCCGTTCCACATTGAGCAAAACGTGGGCGCCAACGTTAACAAACGTTCGCGTATGTGGAACGTAGCCCTGGTCCCTAGCCGGTCTTGCATGTAAAGAATACGTAAACTGGCTTAATTATTTATGAATGAGGTTGATAATCCTGTCATTAAATGGTACAACAGAGGGACGTACGTCTCCCACACGAAGAAAAATACCACCAAATCGGTCGCGTGTTCGGAGAAGTTGCCCCTAGCATGCTCCTTACAAGCCTGTCCGAATCCACGGCATTCTTTCTAGGTTAGTATTTTTTTTAATATACATGTACTGAGTGACAAAAGAAATGTAACAAGTATTTTTTGGGGTAAAACATACGAGTTACACCGTTATAATTAACCTGCCTCGTATGAAATAGGAAGAATTGGTCTTGTTGATAATTGTGGCATGTGACGGTCTGTTCGAAATCATTGGAGTGTGACAATGCATAGTTCCGACCTGTCAATCAACCGAAACCGCCGACCAATCACAACAGAGCTAGCAGACATCGCCCACATAGGTCAAAGTGCACTGTCTCACAACAACATTACGCGATGTTCTGCCCCATACAATTTGTACAGTGTTGACTGTTGTATGTGATGATCCAGGTGAATTTTTGGTTTCAAGGCCAGTCGTTTCGTTGTTCAAAGACCTGTACGAAAGCACGTATGTCATGATATGACATCCCTGTATTACTGGCCCTTTACTCTGTGTTTTCTAAGATAACTGTCGACCCTGAAACATGAATACCTTTTGAGTTTTCTCCAATGAATCTGTGCTTTCCGTTGAAAGTCCCATTGCTTTGTGCGTTGTGTGTCGCCATTTTGACGATAGCGTGTGAGCCATAGCAACAATATCCAAGGGGGCGGGGCTAACTAGGCAAACTTCGAACTATGCATTCTTCATTATGCTCATTTGTCCTTTTTGTCTTCTGGCACAATTTTCAAACTACGTACGGTTTTGTGAACAGTGGGCAAAAATATTTCATCCAAAGAATCGTTTATCAGACATGCTCCAGGCTGTCACAATGCGCGCAAAAGTTTCACGACACTTCAATGTCATGCGGAATCAATTCAGAAGCTTCAACAACATGCCTGACTGTGTCAGTAAACAGGATTTGTAACAATTGTATTTCATATTTGTTGCGTTTCTTTTGTCACTCAGTATATTTGTGATTTTATTTTCGAGAAAATGTACCTTTGGAAACGTAAAAGATGGAAAACAGTTTACCATCTAAAATCTCATATTATCTGTTTTGATTGGTGCTCTGCCATTTTTGCTGCGTACAAAAGTTTGCTGCGCCCAAAAGTTTGCTGCGCCCAAAAGTGTGCTCGGACCAAAAGTGTGCTCGGACCAAAAGAGTGCTCGGACCAAAAGTGTGCTCGGACCAAAAGTGTGCTCGGACCAAAAGTGTGCTCGGACCAAAAGTGTGCTCGGACCAAAAGTGTGCTCAGACCAAAAGTGTCTGCAGACGACTTTAAAAAAAACACCTTCAGTTGGCAATTTCTTCCATAAGGGTACCATTTTACATGGAAAAAAAGGTAGTTTTTGTTAACATTGCTACATTTGTTTGTTTTTTTTAGTCTTCTTTTTTCTTGTCAAACCGTGAAGTAAAATTTTAGGAAAATGCAAATGATGTACATGTATTGGGGCCTTAAGAAGTCAAATAATGAACTGCAATGCCATATTCAAGGTTTTGTTCATTGTCTCAACCCCGGCAACACATGCCCAATTTCATGGTGCTGTTTAGTTAAACAAATATGGCCCAGCAAACTTTTGTGCTAAGCAAACTTTTGGTCTGAGCACACTTTTGGCCTGAGCACACTTTTGGCCTGAGCACACTTTTGTGATAAGCACACTTTTGGCCTGAGCACACTTTTGTGATGAGCACACTTTTGTGATGAGCACACTTTTGTGATGAACACACTTTTGTGATGAACACACTTTTGTGATGAACACACTTTTGTGATGAACACACTTTTGTGATGAACACACTTTTGTGATGAACACACTTTTGTGATGAACACAAATCTAAATTTTCCAATCATGTATTCTGTCGTTAGCCATTCTTTTCTTTCTTCGTATTCATTTGTAACAGGTGCTTTGTCCATCATGCCAGCCGTCAAAGCCTTCTCTCTGTATGCAGCCATGGCCGTGCTCATTGATTTCATCCTCCAGATAACCTGCTTCGTGGCTCTGCTCTCATTGGACGCTAGCCGGGAAGATGTAAGTTCAGAATTTCTGCCTTTTATATCTTTGAGCCAACTAGTCCGATTTTATCGTATTTGTTCGCCCTGAACCACTTCGCCCAAATGCCATTTCGCCCAAATGCCACTTTGCCCAAAAACCACTTCGTGTGCAGGCCGTGGTTCAGGGCGAAGTGGTAACGACACAATTTTTGACTGTTTTCTGAGAAGTTACACGGAGCTAACTTTTACTCAGGTTGGTTTTAATCATGCATATCTTCAATCACACAGGGAGATGAATCTATTTGTAACGGTTTACCAATCATGTGTTCTATCATTAATAAGCGTGGATCTGCCGCAGATTTCTTCTTACGGTCGCAAAAACTCGCCCTAGCCCGCGCGACTTGGGGGACTTGTTTGCAGCGTGGGTCACATTTAGATATTCAGTTTTCAGAAATATTAATATTCAAATTTTGAAATGTCACTTTTTAAAAACATTTCCCCCTTCATTTTGGCAGAAAAACCGCCTGGACGCTTTGTGCTGCGTCAAAATCAAGAGTGCTGGCAGGTCGGATCGTAGACCTGGACTTCTGTACCAACTCTTTGAGAAGTTCTACGCCCCGGCTCTGATGACGAAGGCCGTCAGAGTAATTGTGGTAGGTTGCTGTAGCTCCACCGACCAACAAAAAAAACGGAAACGATTTTCTCCACTTCTTGAGTGGAAAAAGTCGTCAATCTGAGAGTGATAATTTTCAGCATACAGAAGCTTTATGCAGTCATGCATAATGAAGCTGTTATGTGAATATCTTTATGTCAACTTAATTACTAAAGAAATTTACTAAAGAAATTGTCAAGTTTTGATTTGATTTGATTTCCTGGTCGGTGTATTATAGGGGCGTCAACATTTCCACCGAACTACAAAGTGTAGAAGGGGGAGTGAGGGGGAGGGCTCGAGGTCCACGTACGACTTTACATGCACTGTAAATTTTTGACATTTCACAAAAGAATGTTGATAAGTAGCATATCGGGGGAGGGAGGGGCGTCTTTAAAAATACTACGTTATGCACGACTTTACATGCACTGTAAAATGTTGGTAACATTTCACAAAATTATGTTGATAATGTCGAGAATTGTTGAGAATCGTGTTGAGAATCTCCACACGATTCTCCACACGATTCTCCACACGATTCTCCACACGATTCTCCACACGATTCTCCACACGATTCTCCACACGATTCTCCACACGATTCTCCACACGATTCTCCACACGATTCTCCACACGATTCTCAACACGATTCTCAACACGATTCTCAACACGATTCTCAACACGATTCTCAACACGATTCTCAACACGATTCTCAACTGGAGTATCGTGTGGAGTATCGTGAAAAGTTTACAACCTTGGACGACCCCTTATTAAAAACTGGGGGAGTTTCGTGCCGGCTTGAATTTTGAGTTAAAATTTACAAGACCACAGGTCCAGTGGGTAAACAAATGTATAAGACGGAAGATATGCGGTTTAAAAAAATGCAAATTAAACTAATCGAAAGATCAAGGAAGCTATTAAAAGATATGTAACATTTATTAGTCATGTTTGACCTCTTTTGGCAAGAGTCACTGAGGCAGGGTGTGCCACTCTGCCTGAAGTGCCTCGCTGAGCACCTGCACTTCTTGGGCTGTTTTTGAGATGCGGGACTCCGAATGTGAGCTCATCTCACGCAGGTTTAATCAGGTTGAGAACCCGGCAAAATTGGAAACGTCACTATTCATTACTGTGGGAATCACTTTGTTCAAACGAGTCCTCTTGGACCTGGAGGAAATCACCGAAGTGCAACAGTCTTGAAAGTGATTCCAAAGTGATTGGACGATCAGTGCCTTGTTATCCACAAGTTCACTGTATTCAACTAACTTCTGTTCTGATCAAGAGTTGATATTTTTAGAAAACTGCGTTTCCGTTGGGTAGAGTTTGTTTCTTGTATATATTTGTTTATTTTCTATTTCTCCAGATTCTGTTCTTTGCGTTCTTGGCATGCGCAAGCGGAGCTTTGCTCAGTAAACTCAGCATTGGATTGGACCAGAAGATTTCTATGCCGCGTGTAAGTAATCGTTTCCATCACATTAAATTTATTTACAAGCAGACATGTCCTGGTATCATAGTTTTTAAAAATATTTCAATGGGAATTACACCTAATCGCATTAAACAGCACGTTCCATCCTCCATCCGCAGCAACTTGCCTGCTTCCCGCAAACAGACGTCGCGTGTCTGCAAGAACGCTCGCAAAGCTGCCACACAGCCCGAATACACATCTGCTATAGGACAACACTTGCTTGATCACCCCGAGTGCTCCAAACAATACAGCAGTTCACTGTACTGGCCAGAGCACGCAGTATCATGCATCTGCAAATGCTCGAGGCTACATACATTCACTTCACACAACCCGTGTTCGTTAGCGTCACACGCCATTCTTGCATTTTGCTCTGATGAGTGCAAGTCGAAAAGTGCTTTAGCATGAATTTTTCGTTACTTAATACTATTTTCCAAAACTGCAACTCATAAATTATTTTAATGCAAAGAACAAGAAATATTACCCACTTAAAAAGCGGATACGAACTTCACAAAGAATGGTAAATTTAGTAACGCATCACACTATGGGTACTGCCATTTTGTCCGAATACTGGGCAAAGAATGTGCCGCCTTGAAGCCTGGGGCGGTATTCACAAAACTCAATCTAAGCAGGGTACTTAAGTCTGTCTTAAATCTAAGCACCCCGCTAAGATAAGTGGGGCACTCAACTTCGTATTCACAAAAGATTTAAGCGCTTCGCTTACCTTAGTGGTGTACTTAATCAATCAGTGCACGCTTAACTCTGTCACGTCATAATGTCTCTGCAATCAAAGCAGCGCAGACCACGAGCGGACGTTTCAAAAACATTCGATTACTACGCGCGTGCATCATACGTGCACACTACGCGCGTGTCGTACACTTACGCGTGCACATACCACAAGTAGACGACGTACGTTGTGCTATGCGGTATGGTAGTCAATGGTTATTGGCGAACAAAGACGGGAAAACGAAGGCTTTTTAAGGTCAGTAAGAATAGAAATTGAAATCTGTTGTAATATCTCCCAATGTCTAAATTGTTTAGGCGTTCTCTAATCAATCATATAGCCATTTTTCGATAACACACTGGGCAGAAAAACAATGCAATTGATGACAGTTGACCCAGCGTTAAATGCACTTAAGACAGGTCAGACCACACTTAAGTTTAAGTCTCGAAAATAAGCGGGCCACTAAAAGAAAACGCGCTGTGAATACCACTTAACTTGATGATTTGACTTAAGTCTAGAATTTAAGCGGGGCGCTTAAATTTCACGACTTTGTGAATACCGCCCCTGGACTCTATTGAAGCCAGGACTCTGCTGTTGCTTCTTGGGGGCATTGGACTTGCCCTTAGACATCCTGGCTCCCTTCGTGGCTTTCCTTAGTAGAATCGTGAAATCAGAAATTCATCCTGGTTTGGAGCCAAAACCGGAGTTGACCGTAGCAGAGGGACACCGGGATGCACAGGGGCCAATCGGGACGCAAAACTGAGAATGTGTGACTATAGGGCCCTAACTTTGCACAACAATGCGTAATGTGCGATGCTTGACGTTTGGCGCTTATGTGTGACCTGGGGCCTAATTTCATAAAACATGTTACGCTTTAATCAGAAATCTTGAATTAAGCATAGCACGAAAATTCGCTCAACAAAAACATATTTCATAAAGCTTGTTGTTCTAAGCACACAAAAAGAGTGCACGCGCAACGCTGTCGTCTGTTTTGTTCGAATGTGTTCATCACCTGCTCTCCTTACGTCATGGCAAAAATTTAAAAAAAACGTCATCGGTAATGTATCCATTTTGGGATGACTGTAACTATCACAGAAAAACCTTGCCTGTCACCGACTGTGATATTTCAACAACATCTGAAAGTTGTGTATGTGTAGGAATATGTGTCTCGAATTGTGCCGAGTATGCATCAAAAAAAGATGGCGTCGCATAGTTGGTAGGATAGCATGCGCTTTGGTTTGCTACATGTATAGGTACTTAAAGAGAGTATTCATGATTGGTAAACTGTTACAAATAGTTTTATCCCCCTGTGTGATTGAAGATATGCATGATTAAAACCAACCTGAGCAAAAACCAGCTCCGTACTTCGTCTAAAAAGAATTTGCAGTAATTTCGCCCCAAAACCACTTCGCCCTGAACCATTTCGACCTGAACCACGGCCTGTGCACGGAGTATTTATTTATTTATTTACCACATCCAACAGCGGAGAGACTGCCAATTACAGGAATGGTAGCAAGTGTGGTTGAGTGCCTTGCTCAAGGGCACAGGTGCCACAACCCGTCACGGCCAGGAATCGAACCTACATTCTAGTACTAGCACAGGAACTTAAGTTCGATGCACTAGACCGCTCGGCCATAACACCCCACGTTGGGGGGAAGTAGCATTTGGGCGATGTCGTGTTTGGACGAAGTGATTTGGGTCGAAGTGGTTTGGGGGCGAAATGGTTTTGGGGCAAATTGAATTTTCGTCTCATGAGACGAAAAATAATTGTTTTACTCATTTCTCAAAGACTATATAGCACTTTAGACAAAACCATTTCAGGGGAAGTTTTCTACGGTCATCATGTTTATATTGTGTAAGTTACATGTAGGCGTAAATCTGTGAACATTTCTGACTTTCGAGATACCAATCATGTATACTGCCTTTAACAGTTTTATGAAATAGAGAGAGCGTTGCTTAAAGGCCCAGTGGATCATTTGCAATGACCCCAAAAAGTAATTGACGAGTTTCCAGGGCAAAAGTTCTGAATTAATAGCAACTATCCAATAAAAGATTTTCGCTCAAAATGATATAATTTTACCAGAAAATAATCCCTAAAGATGAAATTATTTAGATCGTTTGCAAACGATTTACTTATTTTTGGTTCGCATCTACGCGGTCCAAAATGCATGGGCGCTGTGTACTCCGTGTGCGTGTTCCAACGCGATGCATTTTTATGGATCGCGCGCACACGCAGTATGTGCGCCACAGAGTGCATGACGCAAGCCACATAGTACCCGATCAACTGAGAACGAATATTTGAAACACCCCGCCAAGACCAGGAAAATGCATATGGATTTTCATTGTTTTTTTTAACGTGGTACATTTGACAAAGCTGAAATTTCTTCGGATGAGTTTGTTGATGTCTTTCTTTTGATTTATAATGGTTTTATTCGCAGAATCGCTCAAAAACAAATCATCTACAGGGCCTTTAATCAAAAATCGAGTGTTAAAATTTTTATGAAATTTTATGAAATTGGCCGAAGGCCCTTACGATGTAAGGGGGACACATGTGTCCTATTTTCCTCCAATGACCCTACACCATTATTATTATTATTAATGTACAGGACTCCTACATGCTCTCATACTTTGGCAACCTGTCGGAGCACTTCAACAGTGGTCCCCCAGTCTACTTTGTCATTCGCGACGGTTTCAACTATACCGACAAAACTAGCCAAAACAAGATATGCGGTGGCGCCGGCTGCAACCCTGATTCCTTAACGTCGCAGATTTTTATCGATTCGCAATTGCCAAACAGGTAAAAATTTGTATTAAAATCAGCTTGTTAGGATTTTTCCACAAAATGGATTTCGTTCTAACCGAACAATCATATAAAATACCTCCCCAAAATACTATCCATGGGAAGAAAACGGGAAATTTGAAATCTCCAATTTGGATGTGGAAGCAAAAAGGTTGGTGTAATGACTGCACTGCTGGTAGAGCGTCTGCCTTGTGAGACAGAGGCCCTTACGATTTTTCTCTCATTCCAAGTTTGGTTGTTTCATTTCAATGGTGATCAGGCACCGTACCAGATAATTACTTTGCCCAGTTGCGCTACCATGCAACACCGAGAGAAGAATTGGGTCCATAGGTAAAACCTGAGGGTGTATACCAACTGTGCCTTATAGCTCAGCTGTTAGAGCGTCTGCCCAGTGAGTCAGAGGTCTCGGGTTCGAATCCCGATAAGGCCCTTATGATTTTTCTCTCATTCCAAATTTGGTTGTTTCATTTCAATGGTGATCAGGTAATGCTTTCGATGCTCTAACCAACAGTATGAGAACAATGATATGTCTCCACAGAATACAAATTTGAGAATGTGTGCTTGAAACAGTGTACTTTGTTCGTCTCCTAAGTATTGTATAAACTTGAATCAAGCATCAAAGCCTAAAATGTATTACACAAGTGTCCGTCCCGGTTACGAGCATATATTGGAAATTTGTACACAGGGTTTTTAGAATTAGAAAGGCATGTTGTCACACTATTTGTAACCCTTCTGGGGCCTAAGTTATCTCTTCAGAACAACTGAAACTTATTTCTTTTATTTTGAGACCAGACAAATGTATTTACTCGAAAATATTGTCCGTGTTTCCAAAATGCTCCCTTTACTGATAAAATCCCCACCGAATGTTGAATTTTAATGGGCTGTAATGGTCAATTTCAGCTCCTACATCTCAGTGGCAGCGAATTCATGGATTGACGATTTCTTCTCGTGGGTAACGCCGTCTAGACAGGGTTCGCCATGCTGCATGTACAACGAGAAAACCGACACATTCTGCCCCTCCACAGGTTAGCGGTTCTCGTCCAAATTGTCGGCAAATTTGTCGGCATTTTGGCAAATCCTGTTTTTGGTATAATTTGACTTTATTTGATGTCCCTTAACATTTCTGGAAAGTTTCGAGACTTGAAAATGTGTATTTTTGAAGTTCCAGAATTTGCCAAAAACTGTGAAACTAATTTGATTTAAAATACACGTTTTCACAAATAGAATAATTATTATTCGCAACTACGTGGAAACTCCACGCACAGGACGACGTTGTACATGTACATGTACAATACGCGTGTAGTGAACACACAGTAAGGGGCAAATCCGTGCGCTTACTGTGGCGAATCAGGTATGCTCGGCATTTTGTGTTTTCACAAAGTGGTGAATGAGTTTTGAATCAAAGTGTTTTTTAATTAGACATTCAGTACAATAAAAAAAGTGTATATTTTTAAGGCATTTAACTTAAACAGTATCGCTTAACTTAAACAGTATCCAGGCCCCTAGCCGGTTTTAAACATATTGTTTAAGACTGGCCAAACCCACTTTTATTCCCATTCATAAATACCTTTTTGTGTAAATCATTAAAACTCACCAAATTTGCTTGCCGTTTTGCCATATTCTGCATTGTATTTTTGTATGCATTGCGAGTTCGTTCAAACTGCAAGCCGTGCGTCGAGTTGTTTTTGTTCGATCGCGCACGTTGCGCGTAATGCAGGAGTGTTGTACGTGCACTGACACGATGGGGTACTTTGCACATTTTGCTTTCGGGCGCGTGCAGTTTGTGTGCGTGTTCCATACGTTCTGATTAGGGAGCGGGCACCAATGCGGGCGAGGCAAGAAAGTGTTTAAAACTGGCTGGCCTGTTTAAAACTGGCCACGTGATGTCCTCTCAACCAATAGGGATGCGTAAACTGTCTCAGGTATTTATGAATTTATCTTTAAGGGGCCATCCAAAGTTGTCAACATTTTCACAGGTTTACAGAGCCTAGGAAGGGGGATCGAGCATATGCAGCGCGATATGTTGAAGAGGGCATCCATTGTTCCCCAATTGCGTCTTAAAGTTGCATTGCCCGTGTTTCGGTGAAAGGATTAAAAAAATTAATTTACACAAGCGAACGAATTTAGAAAGCTTACGTGTCTCTGTAACGAAAAATATCAAAAACTTAAATTTCCGACGTCGGGAATTGGAGATACAAGCCTTTTTCTTGAAACGTGCTTCACATGTTGTACATGTGCGCGTACGCTCATATGTACATAGTATGTGTACAATGTACACATGTACGCGCACATGTACAATACGTCATAACCCTGTCGATTAAATGACCTGCCAGCCTTTTAATCATTTCTTGTTTTTAATTGACTGGCATTAATCCTTGACGGATTTTTACGTTCTTGGTACCAAATGAAAGCTGATAACTTTTTCTATTCTAGAAAAATACCTATTTAACTTTAAACAAAAAATTGTACGCCCAAATCGGCCCAAACACGGGCAGTGCAACTTTAAGCATCCAAGGAATTTCCAAGGAATTCCTTTCAGTTTTTAGGGGGGGTTGGTGCGTTAACAAAAGGGAAGAGTGTGTTGAGGTATAGGGGCGTTAGGGGGGAGTCCCTCTGCCACATATCGTGCTGTGTATAGGATCGAGGGCCATGTAGGACTTTTCATGCACTGTAAAATTTTGACATTTGACAATACTAACAACATTTCAGGTGAGGGAGGGGGTCTTGAAAAATTCTACGCTCTGTTGAACCCATCCTGAGATCTCAGGGAATTTCCACTCTGCAAAGCGACGTGACAATACCCTGAGGAAATACACGCAAATCTGTGGAGCGAGCCGGCTGTTGTCTTGAGCCAACTCACGCCCGAGTCATTTTGATGTAATTTAATCAATTCGGTCATGTTATGCCGAAAAGAAACAATTTCTTTACTTTCCAGAAATTGTATTGGGTTCCGTTTCTTATGACGGTCCCATTCCTACCAAACTTTCAAATGACGAACCTTATTTACTCCACAGTTTTTCAAATTAATAATAGGGATGCATGCTGACGAATGTAATGGAACAGATTCCCCAGTATGCTTTAAATAGCAGCCAATCGCCGACGCGGACAACGGCCAGCATTACCGAGTACATGTATCACATGCATGCACGGTGTTTACAATCTGCGCGCGTTACATTTGAATGCCTGCAATCGTGCTGCAATGCACTATACAAGCGTCCTGATTGGTCCAGCAGAGGCGACAAGATTTCTGTCGCTAGTCCCACCGCGAAATGGGGCCTTTTTCAACAGGGCCACTGTTGCAAGAGGATGTGTTGAACCATGAAAATGTTGACATCTTATAACAGCCCCTAAAATAATTCTGATATTTGCAACCGACAGGACCTAGAGAAGGCTGCATATCGTGCAGAAGCCCGGACCACCAGTTTTTGCGGCCGAACGCCAAGGAATTTCAACACTTTCTCCCATTTTTCCTCAAAGATGACCCCGGAACAAAATGCAGTAAAGGGTAAGATTTCAAAAAAGAATCGTACGGATTTGGAATCCTTGACTAATCCCCTTTGCAACAATTGTGTGAAGATTGGCCCAGTAGTTCCTGAGATACAAGGGTTCAAACGTAGGCGTCCGTGCCCCTTTCTGCCAAAAATTTTAAAATTTAGGGGGGCCATATCTCCTAAACCACTGGTCCGATTGACCTAAAATTTTAGATTTAGTGCTGTGGGATCCTAATCAATAAGTATACCAAGTTTCATCAAAATCTGAGATGGTCAGGTTTAAAATGTGAATATTTTTGGACTATTTGACATGGAATGACCGTCCTTTTTTTCATCCTATGTTCATTTTCAGTGGTCATGCTGCCTATGGTACTGCTATCAAATTCACAGACAACAAAACAGGTGTTGTACAAGGTAAATAAACTTTTAAGACAAATTACATGATATTGGACTACTTTTAAAAACAGGAACAACAGCATTACATAACTAAAGAATAATGTTGATTAAGACCGCCGCACACGAGAGCTATGTGCTGAGCCAAAATTCATTCATGGCCGATGGCGTAAGGAGATAGCTCTCGTGTGCGGGCAACTTTCGTGAGCATTTGGTCACTCGTTCCACTTGAGACAAATATCTAACGTGTTTGATAATTTTGGCCTCGCGTGGTCAAAATCTCACGTGTGCGGGGGTGATGAGCCAAGTGCTGAGCTAAAATAAATGTAGCTGGCCAATTAAAAACCATCCCCATATTCACGTGATATGAATACAGTGCGCGCGGGCACCGCTGAGGTCACCAAACTTTTGCTAAAGTGTGTTGACCTTGGCGGGGTTCGCGTGCGCGCGCTGTTTTCGTATCGCGCGCGTGGTTTTGATTGGCCAGCTACATTTATTTTAGCTCAGCACTTGGCTCATCACCCCCGCACACGTGAGATTTTGGCCACGCGAGGCCAAAATTATCAAACACGTTAGATATTTGTCTCAAGTGGCACGAGTGACCAAATGCTCACGAAAGTTGCCCGCACACGAGAGCTATCTCCTTACGCCATCGGCCACGAATGAATTTTGGCTCAGCACATAGCTCTCGTGTGCGGCGGGCTTAAACTGCCTTGTATAAATTGTTAGCCACATGGATGCAGTAATACTTCCGAAAATCTGAAAAATCCATGCATGGTTTTTGTTTATAAATAAAGCTGCAATTAATAAAACATGTATCAAACTATTGATTTCTTTCAATTTTATGTTTCTAATTGTTTGTCCATAAGCAAGTTATTCTCCCGCAATTTTTCTTACTGTAAAGGTGCTTAAAGGGCCCCTTATTTGGGATTTGTATCATTTAAATATGCTATAAAACCAATATACTCGGTTACATTCATAAAAATCCTATTTGCAGCCTGTTTTGGGGGTTAAACAACCGTTTTTAGTTTTTACGCTAATGAAAATATGCATATTCATGACCAAGGTCATGATGTCACAAGAGGCAAACACAGGAAAATCACATCCAACTGTGCACAAAAATTCCACTTTTTTCTAAAACGTCTTAGAACTTTTGTAATCCATGACTGTTTGAGTTTGTTCTACATGTTTCCTGTTGTAAGCCATGTCGAAACTGGGGGAGAAAACTGCAGCAATTTGCCACTAGTCCAACTTGAAGTCTTATGTTTCTTCTTAAATTTTCCCTTCTGTCTTCCTTATAATACGTGATGCACTCCAAACAGCGCTCTCTGTCTGTGGTTTATTGCAAAGAAATCTTTAAAGTTGAAAAAGGCTACCTTTTATTGATTTTACATCCAAACGAACAATAGCATGTCTTGCTGAACAAGTAATCCATCATATGAAGCAAAGATTAGGCAAAAAGTTATTTAGCATGTCACAGGCCCTTTAATTATGACCTTTTGCATGTTTCAAATAAATTGAAGTACTTCCTTTTCAGGGGTGCCAACATTTAATTTCAGCTTTTTTTATCTCCCAACATATTTCCGCTTTTTTCCCCCCATGCGTAAGCGTTGATTTTATTGTCCGCTTTTTTTCCACAGTACGGTACTTGCCACTTGCTAGCGCACGCCATGTGAAAGCCAACATTCAGTACAAAATTCCATTCTCGAAGCCATAAAATGCATCAACTGGCGACATTAATTCATCAAGATGTCAGTGCAACTTAATGCTACGTTTACACCATGTCCCCGGCAGTCCCGGCGCCCCGGTTTGGCCAAAACGTAGCGTGCCGTGGAACTTTTGTCGTCTTTTTATTACTTTGGCTCGACTCGGCCCTAGTTGGGCCGGTGTGTTGCGTTCTACCACGGTGCGTTACGTCCCGGTACGTAAAGCGTGGCGCGCCGTGCCGGTTCCGGGCCGCGAGGCGGACGGCGCGCCACGTTTTAAGCGCCGTTCCACTACGGATGGGTCCACGTCCCAGGCCGGCCTGCTAAGTTCTGACGCGGTGCCTTACGTCCGTCCCGTTCGTGTCACGTTTGTTGTCCCGGCCCAATACGTTCCCGACGGTGTGCGAGGGTCTGCTGCGACGCCCTGCAACTCAACGTGGCAGCTGTCACGTTTCACGCCCCGGTGGTCACCCGGTGGTCTCCCGGTGAGCCCCGGTTGGTATAAATAGTGCGCTCCACACCTTCATTTTCACTTCGTCCTGGAGCGCGACGCAGTGAGGCGTAACTGGCCGTGAGCAACAACCGTCACACACCTTGGCGCACCGCAGTTTACCAGGCCGCATTCACACCATGATGTGGCCGCTACCGTGTCGGGCCCTGGCAGACCGTGGGGTGCCGGGCTTCCAAACGTGGCGGAACGCGAGGCACCGGCCGCGATCAGAGTTCCCCGGCACCCCAAGGTGCCACACCCCGGTGAGTCAAGGCACACTGCGGTCCGTCACGCCCTGTGACGGAAGCCCCGTCCCACTGCGGCCCAGGACGATTCTCATTAGTGCCGGGACTGCCGGGGCAAAATTTTTGACAGAGCTGCTCACCGGCCGGTGGCAAGGGTGAGCTACGGTCATTCACGTTTTGCCACCCCGGTCCCCTACGCTCCCCGACGTCCATCCCGGTGCCTCCACGGTGCTCCTCTACCGGGGCGCCGGGACTGCCGGGGACATGGTGTAAACGTAGCATAAGCGAGCCCCGGACCCCGGACCGTTCGGGCTTTGGGCTTCGCGCTCGCAATTTTAGCTTCACGATTGCAGTTTCAGATTTTTTTCAGATTTTGGGGATTCTCTACTTAGTATCCACTTGACCAGACTAAGTTTCTGTTGCTATGTGCTGCGCATATGACTTTACATGCACTGTAAAATGTTGACATTTCACAGTACTGACAAACAAAATGTTAAGTAATATTTCGGGGGGAGAGAGGGAGTTTTGAAAAATACTACGCTCTGTAGAACCATGGAAACGTTGACAACTTCGTACGGCCCCTTTTGAATTTGGAATCTTTTGTTTGTCCCACAGCGTCGTATTTCCAGAGTTACCACACAGTACTTCGTGATTCAAATGCCTTCACGAATGCTTTGATCCAGGCACGCAAATCGGCTGATAACATCACTAAAATGATAAATAGTCCTGATCCAAAATTTGACGTCTACCCATACAGGTATTTTTGTTTCTATTGTGTTTATACAATGAACTCTCGTTATAACGCCTTCTGATTTAAAGATCTTTCTGTTACAAAGCTTCTTTTCTATGTCCAGGGGCCAATTTCATGGCGCTGCTTAAACGCTAGCTGAAAAACTTGTGCTTACTGTAGCAGAAAAGTTGTGCTTAAGTTACCACTATTTGAGGCCGTGGCGTGCTTAAGGATGCACGTGCTTGGAAACGGGCATTGTTGCGTCACTAGTGTTTAGCAGATTTTGCCTCTTAAGCTGGCAAACGTTTGGCAGTGCTTAAGGCTACGGTCTCCATGAAATAGCCGGAGCCTCCGTTAGCACAAAATCGGCTGCTAAACAGCGCCATGAAATTGGCCCCCGGTGGTTAATGTACCCATTATGTCTGCCCTCGCTATATATTTTACGAAAAGTATATTCTTACAAGTGCCAAAATACACAACTTGCAATAAGTTAGGGATATTGTGGGGTGTACGCATATATTTTATTGATGGTATGCATTCCGCTTGAATGATTTTGTATATGATTAGACAATTGTATCTGCATGACAGACACACCTTGTCACAGGAATAGGTGAAAACAGTCATTTAAAAAACTTAAATTAATTAACCCTTTTTTTCTCTTTCCCCCAACCTCAGCGTCTTCTATGTGTTTTTCGAGCAGTACATCACCATGGCGCATGATGCAGCCATCAGTCTCGCAAACGTGCTGGCAGCCATCTTTGTTATCACATTCGTTCTGCTCGGTTTCGACCTGTTCTCCGCTTTCATCGTGTGCGTGACGATCGCAATGATAACCCTGGACCTGCTTGGACTCATGGTTCTGTGGGGCATTGACCTGAACGCTATTTCATTGGTCAATTTAATAATGGTGAGTTTTAAAGTTAGAACACATCATTGGTAATCTCGAAAATCAGAAATGTTCACAGATTTACACATAACTTACACAATAAAGACATGATGACGGTAGTAAACTTCCCCTGAAATGGTCTTGTCTAAAAGTGCTATAGTTTTGGAGAAATGAGTAAAACAAATATTTTTCGTCTCATGAGACGAAAATTCACTTCGCCCCGAAACCATTCCGCCCTGCACCACTTTGCCCTGAACCACTTCGCCCTAAAAGCCACCTTTCCCCCAAACCACTTCGTCTGAATGCCACTTCACCCCAAAACAACTTCGTGCACAGGCCGTGGTTCAGGGCGAAGTGATTCGGGGGTGAAATGACTGTAAACCCTTTTTTTGACTGTTTTCTCAAAAGTTAGACGAAGTACGGAGCTGGTTTTGCTCAGGTTGGTTTTTATCATGAATATCTTCAATCACACAGGGGAATAAAACTATTTGTAACATTTTACCAATCATGTATACTATCTTTAAATAATGATGGTTATATTATTTTAGTTGGTTGGATTGGGCTTGACATAAATTGTTCAAAATTTCGCTGTGAATTTGATGCAGAAAAGTTGAGGAGTACCTGATTATACACATGTACATGGGTGCGCCAAATACACAGGTTTTTACGTTACACGTGTCGCATTTATTCAAATTACTGTGCATCAAGTTGTTTTGCTTGATCAATGTTTTGTAAAGTAATTTATCCAGTAAGGGGCCGTCCATAAAGTACGTACGCACGGAGGGGGGGAGGGGGGGTTGTTGACATTGCTTACACCATGCGTACAGGGGGGGAGGGGGTTTTCCAAGCCAATGCGTATGTACGCAAATCGAAAATGTATTTTAGTAAATCGGGAAAGGATGGACAAGTTGACCATGGCTTTAGACCTTATGTACGAAACATATTAGACAGGCCACACATTTTTCTCACACATCTCACATTTTTCTCACTGCTCAAATTAGGTTTTCCCATTAAATCCCCAGTTGAATGATGCTTGATGTGTCATTTTAAGTAAACAAAACAAAATGCAAAAGAAATCTATACATTTTGTCATTTATTTCAGACTTAGGTGGCGACATGCGAATCGTACTACACGTAGTAGTATATAGCACTATACATTTGGGCTGCGTTCGGGCGTGTACTCGTGTTAACAAGAGTATACTCCTGCGCGCGTGAACGGCAAAATTAACGACACTCGGGTCAGTGAGAGTATGCTCTCGCCACTCCCCGACAAATGGGGAGTGTGCTCTTACTCCTGACGAGTGCCATGTGATTTGTACGAAGATGGTGGAATATGGGTGAGATTTTTTGTGAATTTGCTTAACGTGTCAACTCAATAACAAACAATAACTCACTAAGGTTTGTTTTAGACGGCATCAAAGGTTCTCACGACTTACGGCCTGTATTTCCTCAGTTTCTTGTGAGCAGTGAAACGGCATTTTTTTGGGCAGTGATGGCAAGAGACGGCCATCTTCACCGATTGCCATTTGCGCAAGCGGACTTGCCGTTCGCGTGATGTGAGCCGAGTGCAATGCGCACGCATTATTCCCGAGTAACGAGAACTGCACGCCCGAACCATTTTTACCAATGCTGAGGTATATATGGAATGCGTATGCGTACAGGGGGGAGGGGGCTTTGGAGCCACTGCGTACGCCATGCGTACAGGGGGGGGGGAGGGAGGGTATAAAAAGTCGGCATTTCATGCGTACGTACTTTATGGACGACCCCTAATACATAAAACGGTGCAGTACGTGATCACACCAAAATTTTTGCGTGCACATCCAAATTGGAGATTGCAAATTTCCTGTTTTCTCCCTATGGACAGTATTTTGGGGAGGTATTTTATATGATTGTTGGGATAGAACGACATCTATTTTCTGGAAAAATCTGAACAAGCTCTTTTAAACCTGGAATCATTTATTTAGAGTCCCAAATCAAGTCAAGCTGCCTTCGAGTCCCAAGTCCTGTCAAACTGCCTTCGAAACCCCAGTCAAGTCAAACTGCCTTAATTCGAGTCCCGAGTTCAGTCAAACTGCCTTCGAGTCCCAAGTCAAGTCAAGCTGCCTTTAAGTCCCAAGTCAAGTCAAGTTGCCTTTAAGTCCCAAGTCAAGTCCAACTGCCTTCGAGTCCCAAGTCGAGTCCAACTGCCTTCGAGTCCCAAATCGAGTCAAACTGCCTTCGAGTCCCAAATCGAGTCAAACTGCCTTCGAGTCCCAAATCGAGTCAAACTGCCTTCGAGTCCCAAGTCAAGTCAAACTGCCTTCGAGTCCCTAGTCAAGTCAAATTGCCTTCGAGTCCCAAGTCGAGTCAAACTGCCTTCGAGTCCCAAGTCGAGTCAAACTGCCTTCGAGTCCCAAGTCCAGTCAAGCTGCCTTCGAGTCCCAAGTCGAGTCAAGCTGCCTTCGAGTCCCAAGTCGAGTCAAACTGCCTTAGAGTCCCAAGTCGAGTCAAACTGCCTTAGAGTCCCAAGTCGAGTCAAACTGCCTTAGAGTCCCAAGTCGAGTCAAACTGCCTTCGAGTCCCAAGTCGAGTCAAACTGCCTTCGAGTCCCAAGTCGAGTCAAACTGCCTTCGAGTCCCAAGTCGAGTCAAACTGCCTTTGAGTCCTAAGTCGAGTCAAACTGCCTTTGAGTCCCAAGTCGAGTCAAACTGCCTTCGAGTCCCAAGTCGAGTCAAACTGTCTTTATAAGTCCCAAGTCAAGTCAAGCTGCCTTTAAGTCCCAAGTCAAGTCCAACTCCCTTTGAGTCCCAAGTCAAGTCAAACTGCCTTCGAGTCCCAAGTCAAGTCCAACTGCCTTCGAGTCCCAAGTCAAGTCAAACTGCCTTCGAGTCCCCAGTCAGGTCAAACTGCCTTCGAGTCCCAAGTCAAGTCAAACTGCCTTCGAGTCCCAAGTCAAGTCAAACTGCCTTCGAGTCTCAAGTCAAGTCAAGCTGCCTTCGAGAGTCAAGTCAAGTCAAGTCAGGCATGTTGTTCAAGTCAGGTCAAGTCTAAATTAAATGATTGACATTGTATTTCTTTGCAGTCGGTTGGAATCTCAGTTGAATTCTGTTCCCACATTGTCCGTGCCTTTGCTATCAGCACAAAGGAGACCCGCGTGGAACGCGCCAAGGATGCACTGACACAAATGGGCAGCTCCGTAAGTAGTCCGGGATTTTATAGTCAATAAAGAGGTTTCGCAAGCCAACAGATATGCGTATGCATACGTTTAGCTATCCGTAACCAACCGTTAGTGGCATTTCTGTGGTTTTGCAACTTCAAAACTACAGCATGTTAGCTAAAATGAGTCTATTTCCGACATCTGAAAAAAATATCCGGCACAACACGGCTTTGATACGAATTTTACTTTCAACTCAAACTTTGAAATGCACAAAAAAAATTGTGGACGTTTATAATTCGTACTCTTTTCAGCCTGTCTACGTAAATGCAAAAAAAATAAGGACAAACACTAGGAATCTGACATTTCACTACGCGTTTAGTGCTTTATGCAAGCAAGCTCGATATCCGTGCCGTGCAAACGTGTAGCGGATAGCTAGTTGTGTATGATGTCACAAGACCGTATAAACCTGTGATGTATCTGTTGCGCTATTTTTATCCGTGCGCTTGCGAAACCTCTTTATTGTCCTCAAAAGATCAGCCATAACTGGAGATTGAAAAAAAAGTCCTTCCACGGTAAAGGGGGCATTTTGGCAGAAAATTCCTGTGTCTGGTCTCAAAATAAAAGAAATAAGTTTCAGTTGTTCTGAAGTGATAACTTAGGCCCAAAAAGGGTTACAAATAGTGTGACAACAATTTCCAAATACGCTCGTAACCGGGACGGCCTAAAATGTAACGCAAGTGTCCGTCCCGGTTACACGCGTATATTGGAAATTTGTACACAGGGTTTTTAGAAAGGCATGTTTTCAACTATTTGTAACCCTTTTTGGGCCCAAGTTATCTCTTCAGAACAACTTAAACTTATTTCTTTTATTTTGAGACCAGACCAAGGTATTTCCTCGAAAATATGGTCTATGTTGCCAAAATGCCCCCTTTACTGTGGAAAGACCCAAATGCACTTCTACTTCAGGAATGTGTTTTTGTGAATCCCAAGGATGCAATTATTCAGATTCTAGGTTGTTAGTTGAAACTCGCTCAATATTTGATGAGAAGACCGATTTTCTGTAAGGCCAAAAAACACAGATGTTCTGTCTCTGGTCAGCGTGCGTCAATTTCAAGCATGCATGTCAATCCTTTTGTTTTTCCTGCGGCAGCTAAAACAGCGCCCTCTATTGCCGCAGCGCCTCACATTTTCTAGACTGATCACCAATCCTGTAGACTACATAGGGAATGGAAACAAGTCTATGTGTTTTCCCGGGCATGCTCGACCTCGTACTCAGGGCAATGATTCGGACGATGCTGATATCGAATGAGAACGAATGATAGTGAGTATGAGGTTGTTTAATCAGCTGCAACAATGGGGGCTAGTTCTTCCGCGACACAACCAGAAATTGCGATTGTGAATTAGAGCGCGTCTGAGCTGAGCTGAATACTGAAATATGTCACTTATTTCCGTGTCCATTGTTTGTGAGTGAAAACTCTCAGAACATTCAGTGTTGTGACGGCTCTGCAAGTTTACTATAGGCCTTAATTACTGTGTACGAATTTGTGTGCGATGGAGGGAGGGGGGGGGGGGGGCCGGGGTGGGGGGCGGGGGGGAGAAAGAGGGGGAAAAAAACCGCGTCGCCGCATCAATTCCGGAACTTTGGTCTGACCAGAGACACAATATTATTTTTTTTGGTCTAACCTAAATGTCTACTTGTGTAAATCTCGTGTAATTTGGTGTAAGCTTTTAGAACACCACTTTGACGCAATTAACTGACATTTGACCTTGTGCCTTTTACCTTTTTTACAAACATTTGATCTCTTGTGATCTGTAGGTTCTAAGCGGCATTACATTCACCAAGTTCTGCGGAATCATCGTGTTAGCTTTCTCCAAGTCCCAACTGTTTGAGATATTCTACTTCAGAATGTACCTCGGGATCGTCATATTTGGGGCCAGTCATGGTCTGATTTTCCTGCCAGTGTTACTAAGCTTTATAGGTAAGTACAAAAAGTTGTGTTCTGTGGCGCTATGTCATCATCATCATCATATCCGGCTTTAAGTCGCTTGTCCAGTCTCCGCTGGGTCCGACTTGGGTCTCTTTATGGCGCGTCTCCACTGGGCTCGGTCCTGGGCGTCCGTCGACTTGAGGCCCAGTAACTTCATATCAGTCCTCACCACATCATGCCAGCTCTTCTTCGGCCTTCCCACAGATCTAGCCCCTTCCACCACCATTGCTGCTGATTTTTTCAACCAGTCACCTTCGTCCTTCCTCTCCACGTGTCCATACCACCTCAGCCTGTTCCTCCTCATCACCACCTTGATTGATTCCACCTCCAACCTCCTCCTCAGCTCCTCACTGGACTTCCTCTCCCTCAGCGTCACACCACACATCCACCTCACCATCCTCATCTCTGTCCTTTCCAACTTCTCCTCCTGGTCCACTCTCATTGCCCACGTCTCACTCCCGTACACCATCAGCCATTAAATGCAGTATACATGATTGGTATCTCGAAAATCAGAAATGTTCACAGATTTACGCCTAACTTACACAATATAAACATAATGACCGTAGAAAACTTCCCCTGAAATGGTTTTGTCTGAAGTGCTATATTTTTTGAGAAATGAGTAAAACAATTATTTTTCGTCTCATGAGACAAAAATTCAATTCGCCCCAAAACCATTTCGCCCAAGTGCCATTTTTCTCCCAAACCACTTCGCCCGAGTGCCATTTCGCCAAATCACTTCGTCCAAACACTACATCGCCCAAATGCTACTTCGCACCAAAACCACTTCGTGCACAGGCCGTGGTTCAAGGCGAAGTGGTTTTGGGGCGAAATGACTGCAAACCGTTTTTTGACTGTTTTCTCAAAAGTTAGACGAAGTACGGAGCTGGTTTTTTCTCAGGTTGGTTTTAATCATGCATATCTTCAATCACACAGGGGGATAAAACTATTGTAACAGTTTACCAATCATGTATTATCTTTAAAGTTGTATCGTCCGTAGTTCTCGGCAAATACAATTTTGTTTCTCCGAACAAATTTTTAGAGCATTTACTTTATTTTAACGAAAAAATATCATGTTTTAGACATCGGCAACCCTGTGAAAAATGTCGCTTTTATACGGCAATTTTTGTGCCTTGCCTAGACTTGCCCAAGTCTGACTTCCTGTGTTTAGATTGTAATGCGCAGCGTACACTGCACCCTCTGGATTGGTGGCATATCTAATCTCTTTTCTTCTTTCCAAGCCAGAAGAAAAGAGATTAGACAGGCCACTAGTCCAGAGGACGCGCTGTATGCTGCGCATTACAGACCAAAAACGGGAAGTCAGACTTGGGCAAGTCTACATCGAGTGAAAGGATGTACGTCTACACTAGGCGCACCAAAGCACACGCGTATGTATGCGCACGTCATGCATCGAGTAAATGGATTGCGCATGTGTGCAATGCGCGCGTGAGTACAGTAGCAAAAATACTGTACAACAGTAACAAACGCGCATGCTTTGTAAGCGTTGCAAATGAACTGAAGTTTTCGACACCAAATAGACAAAAATTATGCTGAAGTCTTACAAAATAAAGAAGGTATAAGCTTCATTTTATATAACAATAACAATATTGGATGTCTTTGAGGGTGATATGAGAATATATGATATGATATGAGAATATATGAGAACTCGTCTTCGGCTTGTTCAGTATTTTCATGACTCTTATATTCTTATATAACCCTCAAAGTCATCCAATTATATAATTATCGGCCTTTTTTAAAGATAGTATACATGATTGGTAAACTGTTACAAATAGTTTTATCCCCCCGTGTGATTGAAGATATGCATGATTAAAACCAACCTGAACAAAAAGCAGCTCCGTACTTCGTCTAACTTTTGAGAAAACAGTCAAAAAAGGGTTTGCACTCATTTCGTCCCAAAACCACTTCGCCCTGAACCATTTCGTCCTGAACCACGGCCGTTGCACGAAGTGCCGGTTTTGGGGCGAAGTGACATTTAGGGGATGTAGTGTTTGGACGAAGTAATTTGGGGCGAAATGGTACTTGGGCGAAATGGTTTTGGGGCGAATTGAATTTTCGTCTCATGAGACGAAAACTAATTGTCTTACTCATTTCTCAAAGACTATAGCACTTCAGACAAAACCATTTCATGGGAAGTTTTCTACGGTCATCATGTTTATATTGTGTAAGTTAGTCGTAAATCTGTGAACATTTCTGAGTTTCGAGATTACCAATGATGTATATATACTGCCTTTAATAATATATATAATTTGTTTTCCTGATATTTTGGCCAGCATTTTTTTCATATATTTCAGCAGATTTTTGTTTCCACCAGCCAGGAGTTACTGTGAAACTTTTTTTTTTATTGTCGGGGTTTGACTGTTTTCTTCCTTTTTTAAATTTTATTTTAATGAAATTAAATTTTATTTTATTTTATTTTATTTAAATGTTTTTGTGTGTCTTTTCTAACAGGACCAGGAGTCAACCAAGCCAGGTTTTTAGCCGAACAACAAGCCCCACTCCTTGACCAAAAGCCAAAAAATTCCCCATTCCAATCCACCCCGGGCAAATCGGACGCATACAATCTGTACGCCAAAGTACAACATCAAATCCAACCGAATAATCTAAATGCGTCCTCGCACTTATCACTTATTCCGAAATCTGACGGTTAGGGACACTACTACACCTAAACAATTTTAGGGCCGTTTCACTTGAAATATTTGAAAAATTCATTTAATTAGGGATTAAAAGTGGGTTTGGCCAGTCTTAAACATGCGTTAAAAACCGGCTAAGGGCCTGGTCGCTGGCCATTATCAGCGTCCAGGCCCCTAGCCGGTTTTAAATGGATCATTTAAGACTGGTCAAACCCACTTTTAATCCCATTCATAAATACCTTTTTTGTGTAAATCGGTACAACTCACCAAAATTAGCTTGTCATTGCATTCACTTTTTCGCTTCATCTTGTTGTTTGTACGTTAAAACTGCTAGCTGTGCGTCAAGTTTTTTGTTCGATCACGCACGTTACGCGTATAATGCAGATATGTTGTGTACGCGTGCACAGTGCAAATTTTGCTGTCGGGAGCGTGCAGTTTCTGCGAGCGTGTGAGAGTTCCATATGCTTACTAGGGCGCAGGCAGAAATGCAAGCCAGCTAGTTTTAAACACTGGTTATTATCATTCGTTTAAAACCGACCACGTGATGTGTTCTCAGCCAATGAGGATGCGTAAACTGTCTATACCGTTTAAAGCCCCAATACATCATTTGCAGTTGCCCAAAATGTTGTTTTACTTAACGAGTTGACAAGAAAAAAAGTGACAAAACACCACATGAGATATTGCCAACTGAAGGTGGTTTTTTAAAAAAAGTTGTCTGCAGACAATTCTTTTTTTAATCGATTACGCACAAAAACATGCATGGTTTTTCAGGTTTTTTTGAAGTTTTACTGCATCTATGTGGCTGAAATTTCTACAAGGCAGTTTTCTCTCTGCCACATATCGTGCTGGATATAACTTGGACTTTCCAGAAGTCTTTCAAAGCGCCTAAAAAGTACAATAGTTCTTGACGTTATGCAAATAAGGCAGATTGCAACATCCGCCAAAACTACCAAAATAATTCAAATTATTGCATTCACGAATATATTTGCGAGAAATTTTATTCGAGAAAAACCTTTGAAAATGGGCCAAAACCTGCTCTGTAGAATTTGATCAACACTGCACAAAATAAGTGTTTTAAAAAAAAAATGATTTTCTTTACTTTGAATAATTTCACTTTTTAACCCTAATTAACACTCCCCAATTCTCCAAAATCAATTTGATTTTACATACACCCAAGGGAGTTAATATCTGCATCTTTTTAAACTCAAATTCAGGTTTTGTCTTAAAAAATACCGAAGCCTTGAATTTCAAAATGTTAAAATTACCAGTACAATGGAAACATTTCGCAACGCAAAATAGAGTTTTAGTATGTGCATGTACAACTCCGTAAACAATTTGCAAGACGACAAAATTATTAGCTTATATTCTGCTGTATATATGTGATTGTTATAAATTTAGTCATTTTGATAAATTAGTGTACTGGTTATGCAGTTTAATGGTTTATGATTTGTTTATAATGTTTAAAGATTGATCACACGAAGGGCAGAATAAGGCATTTTTTATAAACATGCAATCCTTTTAGACCCCAGGGGTCTCGGTTCATAAATTTACTGTAAAAATCTGTATATAGGGCGCACTTTTTTCCCCACCGCGGCAAAAAAATGTTGGAGGTGCGCCTTATACAAGGGTGCGCCTTATACAAGGGTGCGCCTTATACATTATGGTAGATACTCGTATAAGGCGCACTTTCTTCACTGATAGCAGCCATCAACGGTTGAATGTGCGTCTTATACGCGGGTGCGCCTTATACACGGGATTTTAGGCTTTTAATCTAAGGATGTTGGATATGCCAACGTATTAAATATATCCAATTCATGTAAATTTTATATAATTTTCTTTGAAATCAAAATAACACAAATAATGAAACCTATAGACTAGATATATGAGGATATCGTTGTTTTGTGTCGGTTTACTATTGGTCATAATTTTTGTCAAGCACAAAATTTTGTATCTTGAAAATAAAGACTTTAATAGCTATTATTATTGGTGAACTTTTTGGTTCGCTGTTACTAACATTGCACCAGCGCACACCTCTTCTTTCGCCCAACCCCCTCCTAATTTAAGATTTTGACGTAAAACAACAAATGTTTGGTCAAAATTTCCATTCTTCTTAGAAATTGGCTTTAAACGGGCTAAATTTTCGTTAGGAGTTATTTCTGAGACATTTTCAAAAGAGTCGATTTTTGGCCAATTTTGAGAAAGATTTTAATAAAATTTGTAATTTTTGGCCAAAGATTTTTATGATTTAGATTTTCTTCAAAATTGCAGAAAATGTTGTTCAGACCCCACAGATGATATTCCTTGAATTTGACCTTGACTGCTCACCCAGGCAATTAAAGGGCCTGTGACATCCTAAACAACTTTGTGCCTAAGCTTTGCTTCATAATGACGGATTACTTGTTCAGCAAGACATACTATTGTTCGTTTGGATGTAAAATCAATAAAAGGTGGCATTTTTCAACTTTGAAGATTTCATTGCAAAAAATCACAGACAGAGGGCGCTGTTTTGAGTGCATCACACAAGGAAGACAAAAAGGAAAAGTTAAGAAAAAACATAAGACTTCAAGTTGTACTTGTGGCAAATTGCTGCAGTTTCTACCCCCAGTTTTGTCATGGCTTACAGCAGGCAATATGTAAAACAAACTCAAACAGCCATGGATTACAAAAGTTTCAGGAAAATTGAGAAAAAAGTGGAATCTTTTGTGCACAGTTCAATGTGATTTTCCTGTGTTTGCCTCTTGTGACGTCGTGACCTTGGTCATGAATATGCATATTTTCATTAGCATAAAAACTAAAAACCTTTGTTTTAACCCCCAAAGCAAGCTCCAAATAGGATTTTTATGACTTTAACTGAGTAAAGTGGTTTTAAAGCATATATTTCATTGATAAAAATCCTAAATAAGGGGCCCTTTAAATAAAAAAATTGTCATATTTGGACAAAATTTCAATTTTCTTAGAAATTGGCTTGGAAAACTGTCGAAATCGGTTCCAAAACGAGCTAATATGTCGTTAGGAGTCATTTCTCAGACATTTTCAAAAACGCAGTGGCTATAGTTACGGTAACCGTAACAGCAGATATGGAGCTCGCTGCATGGGTGATATCGATGCAGACAAGCTTAGTTAAGGCCCGGCCGGTCACACATAGACGACGCACGGCCCGCGCACTGAAAATTCAGCAAAAAATGGAAAATAGGATCAGTGCGTCGTTGTGCGCCCAACTTTTGTCAGGATTTGGGAGAGGCTATAGCGAGCTGACACCGAATGCATAGCGTGCGTTGCTGACGCGCTGGGCGCATATACAAAACCCCAACGAATGCATCACGTGTATTAAATTGCTATATAGCGTGTGGGACGAACGGCCAGCGCATGCACCGCGCGCTCAACCCGCGAACGGCAGCGGTCACGTGACTGTGCCTATAAAAAGCATCGGCTCGTAGATCGTACTTCTGAGGTGGTTATTCTAGACACGATCAGTAGGAACCTCTGTCATCACCCATGAGGGTCGGAGGAGAAGTGATGAGGAGGTGGTGCGGGACCCGCTTATTTACCCTATGACTACACGCTACGTACACGCATGGGTACACGCTACGTATAATTGCTTCAAACGGCATAATTAGGTGATCGGGCCAACAGCCCGATCACCTATTACTCTCGTACGATTTCTTTGTCTTTTTAGGTGATCGGGCTCAACCCGATCACCTATTGATATCGTACGATTTCTTTGTCTTTTTTTTTTTTTTTTTTTTTTTTTCTTCTTTTTCCACTCAAACGTTTCCAGAGCTTTTCTTCGAAACGGTTCAAGCTATCAACTTGAAACTTGGTAGGAACATCAACCCCAATGTGAAGGTGTGCATACAAGTGTGACGTCACCGTGACGTCATCGGGTATCAAATTACAACAAAAAAATGACCAAAATATGCATGTTTTAAAATGCTTCCGTCTAGAAAACCACGTGACTCATGATCTTCGTATTTTGCAGGCTTATATATCAGATCATGGCCAACAATTTTCTTTGTGTGGGCATTTTCATCTGACCCTTCCTTCTGGGGTCAATCTGAGGTCAAAGTTCAACGAAAACGAAAATCTCAATTTTTGCACTTATTGAGCAACAATGCCCATCAAACCAAGCTGAATCTTTAAGTAACTAGGTACAGGCATAGGTCCTATGGCAGACTTTCACCAGCGTGTATAATATTATGATGGCATCAAGCGTGACGTCATCGTGACGTCATCAAGTATCAAATTACACCCTCCAAAAAACCAAAATATGCATATTTTAAAATGCTTCCGTCTTGAAAACCACGTGACCCAGGATCTTCGTATTTGGCAGGTTTATAGATGACATTCCGTGCTACAATTTTCTTTGTGTGGGCATTTTCATCCGACCCTTCCTTCTGGGGTCAATTGGAGGTCAAAGTTCAACGAAACTGAGAATCTCAGTTTTTACACTTACCAGCAACAATGCCTATCAAACCAAGCTGAATCGTTAGTAAATTAGATACAGACATAGGCCCTACGGCAGACTTCCACCAGAATGCATAGTATCATGATGGCATCAAGTGTGACGTAATCATGACGTCATCAGGTGTCAAATTACAAAAAATCAAAGGTTATTATTTCAAAAATTCATATCTCAAGAACCGTAATAGATACTTGAACAATTCTTTCACAACATGATCAGTCTAAATGAACTGAACAAATCATACAATGTCATGACCCCTGTGTGACGCCTACTTCCGGTCCAAACCGGAAGTTGTTCGAAAATGTGCATTTTTGTAAGCGTTTTGAATGCAAATAGATTCAAAGTGGTAGTGAATTTGACCATATTTCTACGGAACGAAATGTTTCCACACATTTGGACTTTTTGACTATACCATTGGTGACGTCATCACATGGACGGTAGTTACGTAATGTGGTGTCAAAATACGCAAATTTGGAGCTGAATTGTTTTAAAATGCTGTATCTTGAGAACTACAGCAGATATTTGCATGATTCTTTCGCCACATTTAAGAACTTGACGTTTATCAAATTGTTGAACAATTTGTGCACAACATTGTGACGTCATGATATCGTCACAGGTGTCAAATTACAAAAATTAAATGGTTATTATTTCAAAAATTCATATCTCAAGAATCGTAATAGATACTTGAACAATTCTTTCACAGCATGATAGGTCGCAATGAACTGAACAAATCATACAATGGCATGACCCCTGTGTGACCCAAACCTGCGGTCCAAACCGGAAGAGGTTCGAAAATGTACACTTTTCTAGCACTTTGAATGCAAATAGGGCCAAAGTGGTAGGGAATTTGACCATAGTTCTACGGAACGAAATGTTCCCTCACATGTGGACTTTATGACTACATATATACCACTGATGACGTCATCACGTGCACGGTGGTTACGTAATGTGGAGAAATTATTTGTTGGGTCCCTTGATAATTAAGCTAACTCAGTCGTTTGAGGGCGCTATACCAAGCCTCCACTAATCTGACGATTTGCGCCCATATATAGTGCTCGACTTCTAATAATAAAACTTGTATCTAGGCGCCTGTCTCGGGTCAGAGGTCATTTATGTATCTTTTTAAGGAGGATGTCTGGGCTACACGGCCAATGATATACACGTACGTGCGCGAGTAGTGAATAAGTCAGACAGACGAGACATAATAAGCAGGGCTTGATTTACAACCGAGAAAATTGGACTTTTGAAGATGTAAAACTGCTAGTTTCCGTGGCATCATCGCCAGGAAAGTTGAATAAACACTAGATAGCACAAGGACATTTACTTTTGGTGACTTAGCTGTTGTATCTTGGGTGTAATTATGTACGGCTAGCCTTAGTCGGCGGACCAGAGTAAATATGTCTTCTCCCCGAAAACTGTGAATGTGACATGCTGGAAATCGTTGCTGTGTTGGAAATAAAATAAACATGGTGGACCGCAACTCAAGTTGACTGGAGCGTCAGTTTATTCTAGATGCACACACAGCGCACAGCCCGCACCAAAATCTTACTATTTTTCATCTCAAAAATTCATCCACTTTTACCTGTCCAAATCTAACGAGCAACAGTTCATTAGAAAGCTTAGAGTTTCAGTCATTCACTAACGTACATACAACAGCCGTCGGAGGTATGACCGACAGCCCAGGCTTTTATGAATGAACTACTCTCGCCCCGACCAGCTTTTCCCGAAGCGTTGCGATCGCGAGTATTCGGCCCATAAAAATTGCCGCTCGGCTGGGCGCGCATGCACTTCGGGTGCTTTCCGCGGATCCGAAAACTTGTGACGTACATGAAAATGGTTTCCCTGAATAGCTGAAGAGGTACTGTACACGTCATTGCGTCTTCGTTATCGGTAGGTGGTCTACAACCGAAGTTACGAAAAAGGGAAAAGTAAACTCAATTTCTTGAGGTGAAATCTTCATTTTGAAAGGTAGAAGGTTTCACTGAATGAATTTTACATGTCTTAACAATTATTTGTGCGAGTTTGGAATGTTAAATGTGTTTATTTTTTTACGGAGAGCGTATTTTCTATACCCTTTCAAAAACTCTTTTGATAGAAACGAACGCCACGCTGTAGGTGTGTGTGTTGGCCTATTGAATGGGGCACTCGCCCGTGAAAGCACGGCGTGATGCATGGCGTGACCCCGGTCGTTGGAATCTGGTTGTGTCAACCACTAAGTCGTAAAATCATGCTGTTTTGGTAATTTTATAACAAAATACACATCTCACATATATGCAGGATATATTTCTAGGGACGTCAGAATTACAATTAGCCGAATTTTTTAGGCCTCCTGTCCGTTAAATTTTGAAAGGAAGGTATAACCCTCCCCATATTTAAAAAAAATGGTAAATTTGGAGCTGAATTGTTTTAAAATGCTGTATCTTGAGAACTACAGCAGATATTTACATGATTCTTTCGCCACATTTAAGAACTTGACGTTCATCAAATTGTTGAACAATTTGTGCACAACATTGTGACGTCATGATATCGTCACAGGTGTCAAATTACAAAAATTAAATGGTTATTATTTCAAAAATTCATATCTCAAGAATCGTAATAGATACTTGAACAATTCTTTCACAGCATGATAGGTCGCAATGAACTGAACAAATCATACAATGGCATGACCCCTGTGTGACCCAAACCTGCGGTCCAAACCGGAAGAGGTTCGAAAATGTACACTTTTTTAGCACTTTGAATGCAAATAGAGCCAAAGTGGTAGGGAATTTGACCATAGTTCTACGGAACGAAATGTTCCCTCACATGTGGACTTTATGACTACATATATACCACTGATGACGTCATCACGTGCACGGTGGTTACGTAATGTGGAGAAATTATTTGTTGGGTCCCTTGATAGTTAAGCTAACTCAGTCGTTTGAGGGCGCTATACCAAGCCTCCACTAATCTGACGATTTGCGCCCATATATAGTGCTCGACTTCTAATAATAAAACTTGTATCTAGGCGCCTGTCTCGGGTCAGAGGTCATTTATGTATCTTTTTAAGGAGGATGTCTGGGCTACACGGCCAATGATATACACGTACGTGCGCGAGTAGTGAATAAGTCAGACAGACGAGACATAATAAGCAGGGCTTGATTTACAACCGAGAAAATTGGACTTTTGAAGATGTAAAACTGCTAGTTTCCGTGGCATCATCGCCAGGAAAGTTGAATAAACACTAGATAGCACAAGGACATTTACTTTTGGTGACTTAGCTGTTGTATCTTGGGTGTAATTATGTACGGCTAGCCTTAGTCGGCGGACCAGAGTAAATATGTCTTCTACCCGAAAACTGTGAATGTGACATGCTGGAAATCGTTGCTGTGTTGGAAATAAAATAAACATGGTGGACCGCAACTCAAGTTGACTGGAGCGTCAGTTTATTCTAGATGCACACACAGCGCACAGCCCGCACCAAAATCTTACTATTTTTCATCTCAAAAATTCATCCACTTTTACCTGTCCAAATCTAACGAGCAACAGTTCATTAGAAAGCTTAGAGTTTCAGTCATTCACTAACGTACATACAACAGCCGTCGGAGGTATGACCGACAGCCCAGGCTTTTATGAATGAACTACTCTCGCCCCGACCAGCTTTTCCCGAAGCGTTGCGATCGCGAGTATTCGGCCCATAAAAATTGCCGCTCGGCTGGGCGCGCATGCACTTCGGGTGCTTTCCGCGGATCCGAATACTTGTGACGTACATGAAAATGGTTTCCCTGAATAGCTGAAGAGGTACTGTACACGTCATTGCGTCTTCGTTATCGGTAGGTGGTCTACAACCGAAGTTACGAAAAAGGGAAAAGTAAACTCAATTTCTTGAGGTGAAATCTTCATTTTGAAAGGTAGGAGGTTTCACTGAATGAATTTTACATGTCTTAACAATTATTTGTGCGAGTTTGGAATGTTAAATGTGTTTATTTTTTTACGGAGAGCGTATTTTCTATACCCTTTCAAAAGCTCTTTTGATAGAAACGAACGCCATGCTGTAGGTGTGTGTGTTGGCCTATTGAATGGGGCACTCGCCCGTGAAAGCACGGCGTGATGCATGGCGTGACCCCGGTCGTTGGAATCTGGTTGTGTCAACCACTAAGTCGTAAAATCATGCTGTTTTGGTAATTTTATAACAAAATACACATCTCACATATATGCAGGATATATTTCTAGGGACGTCAGAATTACAATTAGCCGAAATTTTTAGGCCTCCTGTCCGTTAAATTTTGAAAGGAAGGTATAACCCTCCCCATATTTTAAAAAAATGGTACAATCGTAGTTCGTACATAGGATGCACAATGCCTTTTTTGGGCGATACCATTATTACTAGAGGTGTGTTTTTTTGCGCATTCCTGGAGTTGCAGATCTAAGTAATCAAAATTCAAATTGAATTTGTTTTTTTGGTTGTCGAATTGATGTTTTATTTTGTTCACTATATCAGCTGTAAATACAATTAAAACAATAAATACAAACCAAACTTTAAGTATTAAAGAGAATAGGCCTACAACTTACAAGTTTTTAAAAGTCATACTCATAGCCGCCCTAATTGTTTCAGTCAGGTCATTAAAAAAATAAAAGGAAAAAAAAGGAGAAAGTTAACTAAATCTTAAGTGAGGGCATGGTATAATAAACTATCCTGTTGTCTCTACTTAATAAACTATCCTGTTGTCTCTACTTCCAGTATCAAGATTAAAGACTATGGCCGAGCCAGAAGAAAACCAGGAAAACCCTCCACCTGGAGTATCACACTAGCATCCGCATCCTCCACTTCTTTAAATTGACTTTTGACCTTGAAGATGAGTAATACAATACCTCAAATAATGTTACTGGCCTTTATTTATCACTTGTTCAGCTATATCATTGCCAGTAACTGTTATTTCATCTGAAGTTTGTGGAGACGTCAAATTATATTGTTTTCTTTGGAGAAAATGTGCTTGTTTCCATGGCAACCATTAATTTTATTAAAATAAAATGCTTGTTTCCATGGCAACCATTCATTTTATTAAAATAATTTATACTTTTTCTGAAAGACCATACCACATTACCCTTATGCAGAAAGTTTTATGAGAATACTAAAATTATAGCAGAGGTTATACTGATTTATGTTACTAAAATCATTCAAATTATGTCGTTTTGGGGCCATTGTGGGGTATACGCAGTGAATGTATGGTCGGGCTTCATCGAATGATAGATATTTTAATACATATAACAGGATATCTCAAAAAGTACTTGTCCGATTTTATTCATTTAAAGAGCATTGTATTTCTGTCATCAAGACCTTTCATTTGATATATAGTTTGGGTGTTTGGGGCAAGGAATAAGTTTTGGCCTGAATAGTACAATTTTAGCGTTGAATAGTCAGAGTACGGTGGCTGATTTCCGCCAACAAAAATACTTCATTTTACTACGGCGTTATAACGCCCTAATACGGCGTTATAACGCCCTATTATGGCGTTATTACTCCATAATATTACGGCATTATAACGCCATATTACGGCGTAATAACGCCGTAATAGGGCGTTATAACGCCGTATTAGGGCGTTATAACGCCGTAAAGTTACGGCGTTATAACGCCCTATTATGGCGTTATAATGCCGTAATAAAAACAAGTAGTTTTGTTGGCGGAAATCAGCCACCGTATCAGAGTCATGTCTTGAGAATTCCAATACTTTTTCAACATCAAACAACTCAAGTTTTCAAACAATCTCAAAACTGTGTCGTCATCATCATTTCAATGTTTATGTCACCCGATCACCTTGCGTTTGTAAAAAACACAAACGCGAAGCTCTAGTTTTTTTTTTTTGTTTTTTTTAGGTGATCGGAACTCATTCCGATCACCTATTACTATTGTACGATTTCTTTGTCTTTTTTTTTTTTTTTTTTTTTTTTTCTTTTTCCACTTCTTTTTCTTCTTTTTCCACTCAAACGTTTCCAGAGCTTTTCTTCAAAACGGTTCAAGCTATCAACTTGAAACTTTGTAGGAACATCAACCCCAATGTGAAGGTGTGCATACAAGTGTGACGTCATTGTGACGTCATTGGGTATCAAATTACAACCCAAAAATGACTAAAATATGCATGTTTTAAAATGCTTCCGTCTGGAAAACCACGTGACCCATGATTTTCGTATCTAGCAGGCTTATAGATAGGATCATGGCCTACAATTTTCTTTGTGTGGGCATTTTCATCTGACCCTTCCCTCTGGGGTCAATCTGAGGTCAAAGTTCAACGAAAACGAAAATCTCAATTTTTGCACTTATTGAGCAACAATGCCCATCAAACCAAGCTGAATCTTTAAGTAACTAAGTACAGGCATAGGTCCTATGGCAGACTTTCACCAGCGTGTATAATATTATGATGGCATCAAGCGTGACGTCATCGTGACGTCATCAAGTATCAAATTACACCCCCCAAAAAACCAAAATATGCATATTTTAAAATGCTTCCGTCTTGAAAACCACGTGACCCAGGATCTTCGTATTTGGCAGGTTTATAGATGACATTCTGTGCTACAATTTTCTTGGTGTGGGCATTTTCATCTGACCCTTCCTTCTGGGGTCAATTGGAGGTCAAAGTTCAACGAAACTGAGAATCTCAGTTTTTACACTTACCAGCAACAATGCCTATCAAACCAAGCTGAATCGTTAGTAAATTAGATACAGACATAGGCCCTACGGCAGACTTTCACCAGAATGTATAGTATCATGATGGCATCAAGTGTGACGTAATCATGACGTCATCAGGTGTCAAATTACAAAAATTAACAGGTTATTATTTCCAAAATTCATATCTCAAGAACCGTAATAGATACTTGAACAATTCTTTCACAACATGATAAGTCTAAATGAACTGAACAAATCATACAATGTCATGACCCCTGTGTGACGCCTACTTCCGGTCCAAACTGGAAGTTGTTCGAAAATGTGCATTTTTTAAAGCGTTTTGAATGCAAATAGATTCAAAGTGGTACTGAATTTGACCATATTTCTACGGAACAAAATGTTTCCACACATGTGGACTTTTTGACTATACCATTGGTGACGTCATCACATGGACGGTAGTTACGTAATATGGTGTCAAAATACGCAAATTTGGAGCTGAATTGTTTAAAAATGCTGTATCTTGAGAACTACAACAGATATTTGCATGATTCTTTCGCCACATTTAAGAACTTGATGTTTATCAAATTGTTGAACAATTTGTGCACAACGTTGTGACGTCATGATATCGTCACAGGTGTCAAATTACAAAAATCAAATGGTTATTATTTCAAAAATTTATATCTCAAGAATCGTAATAGATACTTGAACAATTCTTTCACAGCATGATCGCAATGAACTGAACAAATCATACAATGGCATGACCCCTGTGTGACCCAAACCTCCGGTCCAAACCGGAAAAGGTTCGCAAATGTACACTTTTTTAGCATTTTGAATGCAAATAGAGCCAAAGTGGTAGGGAATTTGACCATAGTTCTATGGAACGAAATGTTCCCTCACATGTGGACTTTATGACTACATATATACCACTGATGACGTCATCACGTGCACGGTGGTTACGTAATGTGGAGAAATTATTTGTTGGGTCCCTTGATAATTAAGCTAACTCAGTCGTTTGAGGGCGCTATGCCAAGCCTCCACTAATCCGACGATTTGCGCCCATATATAGTGCTCGACTTCTAATAATAGAACTTGTATCTAGGCGGCCTGTCTCGGGTCAGAGGTCATAATGTATCTTTTTAAGGAGGATGTCTGGGCCACACGACGATTTTCTTTGCGTGTGCGTTTTTATATGACCCTTCCTTCTGGGGTCAATTGGAGTTCAAAGTTCAACGAAAACGAAAATCTCATTTTTTGCACCTACATGTATTGAGCAGAAATGTCCATCAAACCAAGCTTAATCTTTAATACAAATTAAGTACAGGCGTATGTCCTATTGCAGACTTTCACTAGTATGTATAATATTATGATGACATCAAGCGTGACGTCACTGTGACGTCATCAGGTATCAAATTACACCCCCAAAATAACAAAAAAATGTATGTTGTAAAATGCTTCCATCTCGAAAACCACCTGACCCAGGATCTTCGTATTTGTGGCAGGCTTATAGATAAAAATCTGTGCTACGATTTTCTTTGTGTGTGCGTTTCCATCTGACCCTTCCTTCTGGAGTCAATTGGAGGTCAAAGTTATAAAGTAAGGTAATAAAGACGTAAATCTCAATTTTTGCACCGTTCAGCAACTATGCTCATGAAACCAACTTGGATCTTTAAAGATAGTATACATGATTAGTAAACTGTTAAAAAACTGTAAATGCATAATTATAACCAACCTGAGCAAAAACCAGCTCAAAACAGTCAAAATAGGGTTTGCAGTCAGTTCGCCCCAAAACCACTTCGCCCTGAACCACGGCCTGTGCACGAAGTGGTTTTAGGGTAAAGTAACATTTGGGTGATGTTTGAACAAAGTGATTTGGGGTAAAATGGCACTTGGGCGAAATGGTTTTGTGGTGAATTGAATTTTTGTCTCATGAGACGAAAACTAATTGTTTTACTCATTTCTCAAAGACTGTAGCACTTTAGACAAAACCATTTCAGGGGAAGTTTGTTATGGTCATCATGTTTATATTGTATTAAGCGTAAATCTGTGAACATTTCGGGTTTTTGAGATACCAATCGTGTATACTGCCTTTAAGAAACCAGATACAGGCATAAGCCCTTTGGCAGAATTTCAGCAGCATGTATAATATCATAATGCCTCAAGTGTGGCATAATTGTAACGTCATCAAGTATCAAATTACAGCCCAAAAATGACCAAAATAAGCATGTTTTAAAACATTTCCGTTTCGAAAACCAAGTGACTCATGGTCTTCATATTTGGCACACACATTGATCAGATTCAGACTTACAATTTTCTTTTGGTGAGTATTTTTATTTTACCCTTCCTTCTGCGGGTCAATTCAAGGTCAGAGTTCAGCGAAAACAACAATTTCAGTTTTGCACTTACTAGGCAACTTACTGACGATCCCTACTGGATCGTCATAAAATAAGATCAATGTGAAACTTGGTAAGAGCATCAACCCTCATCTCTAGGTGTGCACACAAGTGTGACGTCATGTGTAAAATAAAAAAAAAATTCAAAGTTTACCATTTCAAAAATTCACATCTCAAGAACCATAATTGATACATGCACATTTCTTTCACAACATAATAGTTCTTAATGAATTAAACAAATCATACAATGACATGGCTCTTGTGTGACCATTCTTAGCATTTTATAAGACCTAAAGATCATAGCAGAATAGTTGGAATTTTCCAGTCTGGAAACTGGACTATAGGATTCTTGAGACATGACAATGTTCAACGATTCAAAACAATGCACACTACCAGTTTTAAAGACTGCAACTGACTGGCCGTTGCATGGTATTCCAAACAATCGTAACAGCTCTTTTATAAACTGGAGTCATAAAAAATGAGGTTTCTTAGTTTATTTCATTAAACAAGTTTGGTGTCATGATGTAACATGGGTCCTATTTGACAAAAGTTAAACACATTCTTAAGTGGATTTAGGAACAATAAAACCTAATTTGTCCTATCTTTAAAAACATGAGTTAAGAATGTTTATTTAGGAATGTTTCTAAGTTGGCTCTATGAATTAGAACCCATGTGTTATAATAACAAAAACACAAAATAAAATTGATTTAATAAAAATTTGAACAATTTCACAGCATGTCTTTAATTTAAGAAGCTATATACTTGGTCCCACTAATCTCTACTTCCCGTCGAAGACGAAGTTATTTTTCGGTGTATTTAATGGAAGTACAGTGAAACCTGCTATTGAGACCACCTTGATAAACAGGCCACCTACATATAGTCGCCACCCACCTTTGGTCCCAAATGCCATGTGTATAATGCTTAAGCAACCTCTATAAAAAGGCCACCTCTTTATAGTTGCCACTATAGACAAGTTTCACTGTAGAGCCATTTCATTTGTGATTACAGTTCTGTTGGACAATAGATGATCTTAATCCAATCATATTTTAACAAATGCATGTATGCTTATTTAATATTCACAGATAAGATTAATTGCAATGACAATCAATAGTCGAGTCGTACGTGAACACAACGTCCAGTATGGTGCCTAACCACAAGTGAAATGAAATAACCGAACCTAGGACGAGCTCTTTAAAAAAGCATTGACATTTCGAGATTCACTGCTGTTGGTTCCTACAAATTATAGAAGTACTACGTATTTACAAGTAATAAAAAATCAAAAAGATACAGAAATTAATTGCAAAGAGCTTTTCTTAATTTCTCGCATGAGTTTTGTGTGGTTTTCCCCACCTATTACATAGCATTAAATAATACAGTAATGCACAATTGGCTTTGTCTTGACTTGATATAAATGATAAGCACTTATATCTTATTAAAAATTGAAAAGTATGAACTGCCTAATTACGTTACAGGTATTATAAATAAATATACCGATAGTCAACAAAAACACATCACCGGTATCTTGGCAATTTGTGATGTATAATGCATTCCACTGTATTCATTAAGTCTAGGTACAATAGTCGGAGTATTCAGACTGGTGAATTTCACGCTTCAATGTGTTTGCATTTCTTATTTTTTTCACACGTTCTATTTTCCAATCTTAAGGGTGATGCGTTTTCATGACTGTCAGTACAGATCTGGGGCCAATTTCATAAAACATGTTATGCTTAATCAAAATGTTTGATTAAGCGTAGCACGAAAATTTCCTCAAGCGACGGCATTAGCATGCGATTTGGCTTGATAAATAAGGGCTTTAAGCTAAAAAAGCCCGCGTTATTCTTTTATGAAATGCCATCAACCGCTTAATGCGCCGCTTAATCAAAAATCTAGTGCTAACATGTTTTATGAAATTGGCCCCTGAGCATAAGTGGAATGAAGCCTTGGAACTGAATAAAAAAGTTATTTTACATATTGTTTATATTTTAACATAGAAAGTATTAAAAATCTTGTTTTGTTAGTCGACTGCAATTTTGTTACGTATATTGCCCATTAAACCCAAAGAAATCCGCCTCTCTCTCACACACAGACACCGAAACAAAACTGGATTTACCAGTTTCTTTACGATGTGAGTGGGACTGGGAGGGGTAACCAATTGTTTTCAATGACTGTCAGTACAGAACTGGGCGTAAATGGAGTGAAACCTTTGGAGTTAATAAAATAGATATTGTTTATATTTTAACATGGAAAGTATAAAAAGCTTGTTATGTTAGTTGATTGCAATTTTGTACGTATATTGCCCATTGAACCAAAGAAATCCGCCTCTCACACACACACCCGCACACCGAAACAAAACCGGATTTAACAGTCTCTTTACGATATGAGTGGGACTGAGAGGGGTACCGTAACCAATTGTTTTCAAGACAATCAAATTACATCTTTGTATATTTAAGCAATAATAAAAAAAGACTTGCTCAAGCGCCACAAGTGTCACCATTGGCTGTGGGCTGTGGCCAGGATTTGAACCTACATTCCAGTTACATGTATGTAGCACAGGAATTTGAGTTTGATGCAACACACCATTATGCCATAGCGTGCACATTGTATATCACTTACATTATTAAAAGCACTAAACATTAAAATACATCATAATGTTCATAATTGAGGTGCCCTTTCATACACTGTCGTCCATGAATAATCCTCAAGATAATTACCAGCCAATACAACAACCTGGAGATGAAATGGCATGAGCTCAGATGAATGACATAGTCCATGGCAGCTACTGAAGACAATTGTCAGCCAATACAGCCTGGAGATGAAATGGCATGAGCTCAGATGAATGGCATAGTCCATGGCAGGTACTGAAGACCATCCCCAGCTAATACAAGCTGGAGATGAAATGACATGAGCTCAGATAAATGGAATAGTCCATGGCAGGTACTGAAGACCATCCCCAGCCAATACAAGCTGCAGATGAAATGGCATGAGCTCAGATGAATGGCATAGTTCATGGCAGGTACTGAAGACAATCCCCAGCCAATACAAGTTGGAGATGAAATGGCATGAGCTCAGATGAATGGCATAGTCCATGGCAGGTACTGAAGATCATCCCCAGCTAATACAAGCTGGAGATGAAATGACATGAGCTCAGATAAATGGAATAGTCCATGGCAGGTACTGAATACCATCCCCAGCCAATACAAGCTGCAGATGAAATGGCATGAGCTCAGATGAATGGCATAGTCCATGGCAGGTACTGAAGACAATCCCCAGCCAATACAAGTTGGAGATGAAATGGCATGAGCTCAGATAAATGGCATAGTCCATGGCAGGTACTGAAGACCATCCCCAGCTAATACAAGCTGAGATGAAATGGCATGAGCTCAGATGAAATGGCATGAGCTCAGATGAAATGGCATGAGCTCAGATGAATGGCATAGTTCATGGCAGGTACTGAAGACAATCCCCAGCCAATACAAGTTGGAGATGAAATGGCCTGAGCTCAGATGAATGGCATAGTCCATGGCAGGTACTGAAGATCATCCCCAGCTAATACAAGCTGGAGATGAAATGACATGAGCTCAGATAAATGGAATAGTCCATGGCAGGTACTGAATACCATCCCCAGCCAATACAAGCTGCAGATGAAATGGCATGAGCTCAGATGAATGGCATAGTCCATGGCAGGTACTGAAGACAATCCCCAGCCAATACAAGTTGGAGATGAAATGGCATGAGCTCAGATGAATGGCATAGTCCATGGCAGGTACTGAAGACCATCCCCAGCTAATACAAGCTGAGATGAAATGGCATGAGCTCAGATGAATGGCATAGTCCATGGCAGGTACTGAAGACCATCCCCAGCCAATATAAGCTGGAGATGAAATGGCACGAGCTCAAATAAATGGCATAGTCCATGGCAGGTACTGAAGACCATCCCCAGCTAATACAAGCTGGAGATGAAATGACATGAGCTCAGATAAATGGAATAGTCCATGGCAGGTACTGAAGACCATCCCCAGCCAATACAAGCTGCAGATGAAATGGCATGAGCTCAGATGAATGGCATAGTCCATGGCAGGTACTGAAGACAATCCCCAGCCAATACAAGTTGGAGATGAAATGGCATGAGCTCAGATGAATGGCATAGTCCATGGCAGGTACTGAAGACCATCCCCAGCCAATATAAGCTGGAGATGAAATGGCATGAGCTCAAATGAATGGCATAGTCCATGGCAGGTACTGAAGACCATCCCCAGCTAATACAAGCTGGAGATGAAATGGCATGAGCTCAGATGAATGGCGTAATCCATGGCAGGTAGTAAAGACAATCCCCAGCCAATATAAGCTGGAGATGAAATGGCATGAGCTCACTTGATTGATGCAGTTATGACAGCTACAGTTCAAGACAATTCCCAGTTCAATCCATTTTAAGATCATTTTTTTGATGTCCGTGTTGATGGGCTGGAGGGGCGGGGTTTTCTGCGACAGTTTTGGTGTTTAGGTTGTTCCTCAGTAGAAGCAGGAATATGGTTATCTTGATTGCGTTTTTGAGCTAGTAAATAAAAACAAAATCATACATGTATAACTGTAAAATCAACTAAATATAAAATATAAATGTCAGTTATATCGGATACAGACTGTGGACCTGTTGCACATTCTAAATATTATTAAGCTCTTCATTATTTTAACCCCTCTGGTAAATAACTTGTAAACATGTCATTGTTGGTGTGATCTCATTACTTTTTAAGTCATTAATTTGTAAAACTGACAAAGCTTCAAGATCAATAATGTGTTTAACAAAATATTTTGTTTTGAAAATCATGCATTTCTCATCTTGGGTGTCTTCTTCACTAGTATCTCTTCTTGACTATCTCTTTTATTTAAAGTTTTTCAAATATTTAAAAGACATTATTGCTTCAACTTTGATATTTGTTGCTGCATCTTGCACTGCACGAAATCCTGACATACATTTAGTTAATCTGACAGCTATGTAAAAACGTATAGATGATTAGTAACGAAATTGAACACTTTCATGGTAACTATAATATGTAGGTATTACAGATGTTTCAACATCAGTCAAACCCCGTACATAAATGTGATCTATTAGTGTTCCGTTCTCTGTAGTTGGCTCTTTTACACATTGCCTATATCCTTGCTCTTTCATTGCTTTTTCAATTGACGATTCCCTATCAAGGATATTGTCATTAAAATCACCCATGACAATGCATCTGTTGCTGATCTTATTTATTTCACTAACCAACTTAATCAAATTGTTAACAAAATATTGAATGCCATATGATGATGGTCGATAAATAACAACAATTACAATTGATATGTTAGAAATTACATGAAATGCAATATACTCAATATTCTGTACTGGTATATTCAATCTACTAAAAGATCTGCTTTTCTTGCCATACACTGCAACACCACCACGACTCTGTTCCTGCAAATGTTTCATGGACGCATTATATGACATACCTCTTACTTGATGATAGCACTTGAAATTTTCCATGTGGAACTGACTTACTTGTTCAGATTCAACCCATGTCTCCGTTAGGCAAATAAAATCAGACTGCATTATTTCACATTGGGATTCCATGTCTAAAAAGTGTGCTCTTAAGCCTTGTACATTATGAAGGGTTACTACAGTGCATGTATCAGTCATTGTATCTGTTATATTTCGCTGCAAAGTACTGGTAACAAATGCAGGCATGATATCCAAAGCTTCAGTAACTGATCTATCACAATACACATATTTAGGATCAAACCCCTCAATAACAAGTCCATTTAATGATGTCACACGACTTAAACCAACATATGCTTGACCTGCTGCAAATGTACGATTCAGGCATACTACTGCTTTACTCACTGTCATACCTTGTACTTTATGTACTGTACATGCCCATGCAAGTTTCAGGGGAAATTGTCTCCTTGTGCATTTCTTGCCAATAGATTCTTCTTGAATCTTAATTAAAACCGAATCAGTATCATTTATTGCCACCACCTGTCTCTTAAGTTTTGAGCCTACATTTTCATTGTCAAATCTTACTTTGATATATTCGGTGTCCAATTGATCAGGCAACATTTCAATATGAGTGACAGTTCCAAATGCACCATTTACTAATCCATCTGACACATCAATATTTTTTGTCAACATAACTCTTGCACCAATAGCAAGCCACAATGATCTGCAAAGACTGCCACGATTTGATTTCAGAGGTTTTTCTTTTAATTTCAATCGTCCACTGCTATCTTTCTCAAAATCTTTTGCTTCTATACAAATGCAATTTTCACATATCTTATGCAAAACTTGGACATTGTAGTTGTCAACCTGTTTATTTGTTGGATAAATATGAATAGCATCAAAACAGTCTTCACCAGTTTCACGACTTTGCAAAATTGCAATAGTCTCATCATTTAAATTATCTTTCTTCACTTTCACCCTCAATTCATTTAGAACTTCTGTAAATTTCTGATCTTTTTGTCTCATGATTTCCGTCAGTTCTACTTTTTGGAAATTATCATGCCACAATCCTGATTCAACAGTGTTATGATGTAATGATTTTCCTTTTACAGGAGGCAATTGATAAAAATCACCAACTGCAATCACACTCACTTTACCAAAAGGATCTTGAAATCTTGTTTGTTTGATTTGTCGAAGTCGCCCATGTATGTAACACAGCATCTTTTGATCAACCATTGAAACTTCATCTATAATTATAATTTGTAACTGACCTAATTCATTACGCAAGGTGCTCATTTTCTCATCACCAAGTGGTTGATAAGGCAGTGATATGTTGATTCCAATTGACAAAGCACTATGCAGGGTTAAACCATTAATATTGTGTGCAGCAACACCAGTGGGAGCAGTTAGTAACACTGTGACATCATCTGGATTATGTGTTGATCGTCCAAGTATACGCACAGCTTCACTGTAAATACACTTAATCAAATGACTCTTGCCTGTACCTGCTCCTCCTGTTACAAATACGTGGAAAGGTTCTGGCTTTTTCCCGTTTACTTTATCTAAACACCACCTTCTGATCTTGTAGAAAACTTCTTTTTGTTTGGCATTTAACATTCGCATTAAACACGTAGCTTCATTCACAGCTATTCTGCGTGAACGGTATTCAATACCTTGCTCTGCCTCTTCTTTATCATTACGTTTTAGGTCAGGAATATCATACTCATCCTCACTGCCTTCATTTACTGGACCTCTTTCATTTTCACATTCAATTCTTTCTGATTCAACCTCTGGTGAAATTAAAGCCCATGCATCCTCCTGTGCTCCAAACTTGTGCAAGTACTGTTCAACATCTTCCATAGATTCTATGCTAGCTTCAAATTTTTGACGATTAGTATCCACAATTAAGCTTACACGTTGTGTATGATTATCACTTTCATGAAGTTTGACACTTGCAATGTTATAGAATTCCTCAAACGTTTCAAAGTGCAAAGGTTTTAATTGTGCATCAATACGATAAGGCAAGAAAAGCTGCAAGATACTTTGGTAGTATTTCTCTGAAGTCTTTGAAATGGAAAATCTGGGATATTTAATCACTGCACATTGAGTACGAGTACGCTTCCGTATATATCCTAAACCATTTTGTAATTCATGAATATTAGAATTAACTTTTGCTTTTCGAGCTTTTAGTGCTTCTGTATTGGATAAAATTCTGTAATTTGAACAAAATGAAGCCAGACACATTTCATCAAAATCATGCGACTGTGGCCTTCCTTTATATCTATCAATCTTACTGTGGAGCCAGATATCTTCATCATCAGCTTCTGACTTATTTTGAATTAACTTTAGAGGTAAGCTCATTCTTATTGGATTTTCTCCAAGGGGTATAAATTCTACCTTTCTTGAACATTCCTTTAACCTTAAGTTACACACACGATACACTGCCTCTTGAGCAGACACTTCCCGATTCTGCAAGTATGCATAGCCAACTTCCTTCATGCTTTGCTTTGCATCAAGATTTCCTTTCTGTGCTTCACTAGAAACATGACTCAATAGCATTCCCATCTCACGTTCTGCTTTGGACATGTACGATGCAACATATGCCACGCATCCAAAAATGTCTGTGATGTACTGAATATCTAAATTTGCATTCCATGCTCGTATCAAGTGAGAATTGTATTGATTTACCCAGACATCTTGGGGATTACGCTTTAACACAATGCTAAGTTTTTTAGTCAATAGCTCATTAGCCTTTTCGAATTCTTTTTGAGTGATCCCGGCAGCAGTGAACAGTTCTTCGGTAGATGTATACTGTTTCTCTTGATTTTGTACTTTATTCCAAATACTCTTTAATAATTCTTCTGCTTCAGCTTTATTCATAACATCATTATTAACTTCATCCAAATCTGATATCTGACTCATGCTATCAATGTCACTATCATCAGCACTGCAATCATTTGTCTCAGCAGTTGCTTCACCACGTCTGATTATAAATGTTCTTTCAGATGGGGGTCTCGGAAAGTTAAACCTACATTCAGTACCCTTCTTTTTACAGCTTTTTGAATGCTTTTTACTATGTAGCTGTACATTACTGATAATTTCATGTAATTCTTCATCCTCATCTTTAGATGGCAAATTACAGGAGATATATCTGTCTATAAAGGCCATGACGTCTTCATCAGAATCAGTGTCCAGTTTAGGAGCATCTTCAATCCAAAATAAACAATGCGTGTGGGGTGACCCTCTTTGTTGGAATTCAACTCGATAAAAATAATCTTTCACTTTGCCAATTGGTTGAGCTTCTGACATTATCACTTCCTTCAAAAACACATGAAATCTCTTATCAAACATTCGAGCTGCTGTGACAGGATTGCTCCTCAGTAACAAACATTTGTCATTCCAATCCAATTCATCAACATTTCTAGTGTCTCCCTGTTGTTTCATTATTGTACCAATTACTTCAGACCATCTCATATCAGCAGAGGAGAATGAACAAAACCATGTGGGAAGTCCAAGTTGTGTAATCATTGCTAACACATCTCTATGAGCACATTGCCAGTATGGCGGTGTTCCTCTTATAGGCTTCAAAAACTTATATCCTTTGTCAGATTTCAGCATATCTCTGAGTTTTTCTTTATTGTTTAGCATTGCTGATGTCAGACTTTTCCCTTCCCGAGTTTTAGCAGATCCTTTACGCAAAGCAATAGAAACACTAGACATGACTTGATGTATTTCTGACAAATACTGAGCATAAAATATGTAGTCTGTATTTCGAGCAAATCTGTGATCAGCATTCATCAAACGATTATGTAAATATCTACCAAGTGTTATTCTGACATTCCGTTCATCCTTAAAAATTGGTGTTCCAGTTGGAAATAATGTTGGAAAACACTTTGCCTCATTCCCTTTTTCCATTAATAATCTTACAGGATTATTACCTTCACACGGAGCAACACAGAAAATTTCATCAAAATACTGATCAAGAACTTCTTGCCCTACATTAGCTGGCTGCAGACAAGTGTCAAGCTGTACCCCACGTAATCGATCCTCGTCATCATCTTCAACATCACTTTCATCTTCATTTTTAATGCTTATATCTTCTTCATTTTTGATTTCAACATTATCTTCAACCTCTTCGTCTTGGTCGTTCAAACATTCTGGTACATGATTTGACCAATCTTCTTCTATTTCAATATCATGATACCATTTATTATTAGTTTTTAAATATAACAAAGCTTGTTCTACATGCCATCTATTAACATATTGATACTCATGGTAACCCTTGTACGACAGTTTTCGTTTCAGTTTGATGCGTATCATGTCATTGTCATTTGCACATCTAGGTAGTTTTTGTACTGTCTCCGTGGTATTTGATGGTACACAAACACAAGGTCCATAAATTCCTTTCTGACCACCCTTTGGACGATTTACAATTTTCATGAATGCGATATTTCTTGCAATTAAATGTTGTTCTAAACTATTCAGTCTCTGCAACTCTTCTGGAATGTCTGTCAAACAGAGATTATTCATACATGCTTCTGCTGGTACTCTGTTAGAAATTAATTTTCTATGACATGTATAGCAAATCCACAATGTTCCTCTGTTTGATCTAGCCAAATCACATGGCATATTACAATCTTCGTTACATTCATGTAAATACTGATCACAAATATATTGAAAGTATTTGTATTTGTCTTTAATACATTTTTTTACCTGACTTTGAAAGAGCAATCTCTGACACACAGCACAAATACAGTCTGGACCACTTTCTGTTTTCTTCTTAAAATTGTCGATTACAGTTTGTATGTGTGTTTTCATAGTCTTTACTTTCAATTGTCTTTCTTTCGACATTTTAACTTTATCCTTTCTGTAGTTGTCATCTGTATTGTATTTATTTTTATTTATCAATTTTATTGCCTGGATTGACTTCTTTCTGTAATATGCATTAATATGATATTTGGTGTTTCTTGCTTGTCGTTGTTTTTGTCTATAACTTTTATTCCCATGATACTTTCCTTTCTGTGCTTGAATTACCTTTCTTTTGTAATTTACATCTCCATGATACTTTCCTTTCTGTGCTTGAATTACCTTTCTTTTGTAATTTACATCTCCATGATACTTTCCTTTTTGGGTTTCAATTACCTTTCTTTTGTAATTTACATCTCCATGATACTTTCCTTTTTGGGTTTCAATTACCTTTCTTTTGTAATTTACATCTCCATGATACTTTCCTTTTTGGGTTTCAATTACCTTTCTTTTGTAATTTACATCTCCGTGATACTTTCCTTTTTGTCTTTTAATTACCTGTCTTTTGTAATTTACATCTCCATGATACTTTCCTTTCTGTGCACCAATAATCTTTCGTTTGTATTTTGCGTCTCCGTGATATTTAGCTTTTACAGTTTGGATTTTTTTTGTCTTATAATTTGCATCTCCGTGATATTTATCTTTCTGTTTCTGCATGTGTTCCATCTTGTAATTTGCATCTTGGTGATATTTATCTTTTACACTCTGAATCTTTTTGCTCTTATAATTTGCATCTCCATGATATTTATCCTTCTGTTTCTGCATGTATTCCGTCTTGTAATTGGCATCTTGGTGATATTTATCTTTTACACTCTGAATCTTTTTGCTCTTATAATTTGCATCTCCATGATATTTATCCTTCTGTTTCTGCATGTATTCCGTCTTGTAATTGGCATCTTGGTGATATTTATCTTTTACACTCTGAATCTTTTTGCTCTTATAATTTGCATCTGCATGATATTTATCTTTCTGTGTCATAATTTTTTTACTTTTATAACCTGCATCCGTATGATATTTTTGTTTTTGTGACCCAGTTACCATTTTTTTGTAATCAACATCTGTATGATATTTTGACATTACACCGTCACTTTTCTGTTTTTTAAAAACAGGATTTCCATGATAATTGAGTTTATCATATAATTTCTTTGCAGTGCTCTTTACATTGTCTTCATCGACACATCCCAACAAATGTGACATATTTGCTTCATCGTCATTTTTCTTTTTTTTTCTTTGTCGGTCAATTTTTCTCTTTGAACGCAAATTTGTACGACACCTTCTCTTTTTAATTACTCCTTTTCCAGCTGCAATGTCTTTACTTACACTTTTTACATCAGACTTCACATTGTAACTCTCTTGCCCTGTTTTATGGGTATTATTTTCTTTGGAACACCCACCATTGTCCAGGAATGGTTCAATCAAAGCATTGCAGTTATTAGTAATTAACTCATTAACTGATAACACCACATCATAATGTATCTGCTCTGTATGGACGAGGTAAATTCCTGCATCAGATGTCACAGTACCCACTTCACTCACTTTTCCTGAAAATATCAACCATCTATTGCTGTATGTATATATGTCTGTTTCAAAAAAATGTGCCAATGACATAATTTCAATCTCTGTTGCCCAGATACCAGAACACATAACTTTCCTCTTTAAAACATACTCTTCAACATTAGTGAATTCTTCAGGCAAAAAAGACTTGTATTGGTCCTCATACTTCAATAAGTGATTCACAGCAGCCAATCGTAGTCTCATATGATTCCGTTCAGATCCAGATATAGCATAGGAAACAGCTCTGAAAAAACAATTTCCATCACCTCTGATGTTCTTTGTACAAGCTGGCTGACCCATATGGTTACACTGCTGAGGTATTTCATCGTCATTTGAAGTAATGTGAGCAATTCCAACTTTTCTACTTAATGCAAACTTATGTTCATGTCTTAATGGAACAAACTTAAAACTAGTCATTTGAGGTACTTCCGTAATTTCAACATCACTACCTTCATTTACACATTCAACATCCCCAGTATTCATTGACAAAATATTACTGATACCTGCAAAATCTTCAACTCTTTGATTTTTCAAATCTCCATCTTGTTTGCTTCTTTGATTTTCATTGTCATGTACATTCACTTCGCCTTCAGTTTTCTCATTTATTTTACCCATCATAACACCTGTAATTTCAAACTGATCATTGTCAGTTACATTCATTGATCTACCCAAATCAGTACAATACCTGTGTACATCTTGCGAGGTTGCTGCACTTTTTATCAAGCTCCTGCCTTCACTTACTTGGCAACCGTTGTGATCTCTGGAATGGGAATCGAATATATAATATATACCACTTTGAGCAATGGCAGCAAATGTATTTCCCTTGAAACATATGAAGCAGGCATTGTATTGTTGTAGAGTTTGCTCAAGTGCATCATTCAATGTTATCATATTAAATTCCAATAAACTTAAGTTCATTCCAAAAGTACCACAGACAGACTCATGATAAATCATGCTAAAATGATGATTGAACACACACAGTTCATTGGGCAATTCATTGATTAACAAAAACTCATTATGCATGGTAGAGCTTTGTGACAAATGGCCATACAACTCATCACCAGTATTCAGTACTAGATCCATATCATGACATGTCCAATCTTTCAATTCCTTTACCTGACTGTACATCATTGAGCACAAGCTATTTGCAACACACTGTTTTCCAGAATTTAAACCAAACTTTGCATGACCCTGATGGTAACCTCCCTGCACATTAAATATCTGTAATGCTGAACACTTTGAATTATGTGAGCATTTTATTCCAGCTTGCACTGTTGTTTCCTTGTCATTTACTTCAACTGATGTCAATTTTCTCTTAGCTGAACATGTTCCATCATCAGAGGAACTTGTCACATCTCGTAGCTTCCTCTTCGATGTGATTTTCTCTTTGACCTCTGCATTGGCATGTGATACTCGACTTCTACTTTGAAGATTGTATTGTACATTTTGATCTTGCTTCAAGCCGTCATTATTTTGTGTTTCAACCTCTGCATTTTCTTTTGCATCATGTGTTGCTTTAGCTTCTTTCTTGCTCCGTAGAGAATAACCACCGGTTTGTCTTGACTGAGCACCACATGTGAACATCATGTGTTTATTTGTGACATTACTATGTGTACTTCTTTTTGATTCACATGAACTATTTGTTTCAGTCATTATGACATGTTGAGTACAATACTCATTCTTGTCAGTCTTGGTTAGGTCATGCAATTGATATTGCATTTGCTTTTGCTTTTTTGAATTTTCTTCTAGTTCATTTCTTTTATATGCCTTTCCTTTGATATTTTTCCTGGAATATTGCAACCGATTTGTTCTAATCTCTTTTGCACAAGTTTTATTTTCTCCTGTACCAGACTTCTCTTCAACAAATTGATCCACTGTAGTTTCTTGGAAACTGTTTACCAACGTCTGTTCATACAAGGTCATACTAACAGGAATGTCCAGATAATGATGTAATGATTGACTGTAGTTATTCTCTCGACATTTGCAACATATCCACACAACTGATTTGTTTGCCAGTACACCATGTGATGTATTAAATCCCATGCAGCTAACATGATACCACAAACTACAACTGCACTGTACCTTTGCCTCATAGCCACCAATCTCTTTGTCACAAAGCCAACATTCCTCAGTAACAGTAGTTTCATCATCAATGTCTGAACTTTGTATTTCAGACTTTTGTGTTGTGCTTGATTTACAGTTATTTTTCACTCTTTTCTTTTCATAGCAATGTTTCTTCTGAACATTTGTCTTACATCTATTTCCTTTGCTAGTGAATTTCTGCAAGTCCTTCAGACACTTCATGACTTTATGCAGAATTCGCTTTGTATGCGAAAACACCCTTTTCTGTGACTTGTCATTTTGTAGTCTTTTCACCTTGCTCATTCGCTTCTCAATCACCTTTCCACCTTTTCTGATGTTATGTGATTTCTTAAATTCCTGTCTTCTCAGTTTCCTTTTGTACCTTCTTGATGGCCTTTTTCTACCGTTTCTCTGGATTTCCTCTTCTACATAATCCAAAACCTTGCCTTTTCCACAATATTTTCTCCAACCATGCTCTTGCAGCCAACAAATACCTTCAACCTTACCAACTCTTGATAATGGATTCTTTCTTGTACGTTTGAGAGCACTTACTTTCTTTTGTTTCTCCTTTAGTAACTTCTTTCTACATTCTTTGGTTTCTCTCTTCATCTGGATCTTCTTTGGCAATGATACCTGTTTGTAATAAAGCATCATAAATTCATTTTCATCAACACAGGGTTTTACCTTCAGCTCACAATTCTTCAACTGTCTGCGCTCAACTGTGTCAAAGTTTTCCATCATTGAAGTTGTATTTGCTAATCACGTCAGCTCTTTAGTAATAGATTGATCAATAATTATCTTCGTCAGTTGTTATCAGAATCAGATTCTTCCAATAAGACTTTTGTTCAAAATATTTGGCTCTTTCCAGAATGTGTTAAATGTTCTGTAACCTGGCTCCTCCAAGGCACCTGGCTCCACCCAGGTTTTTTTATATAAATGTTCTCTAACCTGGCTCCTCACAGGGACCTGGCTCCACCCAGGATTTGTTCAAATGTAACCTGGCTCCTTCCAGGGACCTGGCTCCACCCAGGATTTGTTCAAATGTAACCTGGCTCCTTCCAGGGACCTGGCTCCACCCAGGATTTGTTCAAATGTAACCTGGCTCCTTCCAGGGACCTGGCTCCACCCAGGATTTGTTCAAATGTAACCTGGCTCTTTCCAGGGACCTGGCTCCACCCAGGATTTGTTCAAATATAACCTGGCTCCGTCCAGGGACCTGGCTCCACCCAGGATTTGTTCAAATGTAACCTGGCTCCTCCCAGGGACCTGGCTCCACCCAGGATTTGTTCAAATGTTCTATAACCTGACTTTTCGCAGGTACCAAGCTCCACCCAGGATTTCTTTAGTGCTCTCGAACCCGACTCTTATCAGGTACCTGTACTCTCACAGGATTTGTTCTTATTTTTGTAAATGTCGCTCTCTAAAAGGCTGTGATGACAACGGCAATCTGCAATGAAAAAAAAAAATTTAAACAATACACAAACACTTAATACAACATTATGGTCATAATAAGGACAATTTTTGGTCACAATACTTTGTTTCATTACGGATAATACAAGATTCCTCTTTAAAAAAATAGCCTGAACAATTCCCATGACATCCTACATGTATCAACAAGATTCAATTGTACTTTGTTATTGTTCAATCTAATGCCTTTCAGACTTTCAAATTTTCCATGTTATAACAGCAACCTGCTATTGTTATACAAAATTTACAGAAACAAAACCTTGGCACCTATGATTATCCTTATATTTGATATTTTACAACAGTATTCCTCAGTATATACTGAATTTTAGATAAAACATTTCCAAGCCTAATTATTTCTTTCATTAATTTCCATACCACTTGTTTTTCAATAGAGCTTCTGCACCAACGGCCATGACAGGGGGCAGGTTTTCATATTTAAATAATGTAACAATAGAACCACAAAGCACCTACTCATGCATGACATACGGTGACAATGTGACTGCCCTCTGTCATGACCGCCGTGCAAAGGCTCTATAGGCACAATTGCCAGAAAACTATGGAACCCATATTCTGTGAATTGTCTACTTCATTACTTAGAGTTGGTTGTGCAGATACAATGTGTATACATGTAGTAGGAAAATCTTGCCTATAGAAATTGTCACCAACTAATTAGCCCATACAATACACATCACAAAAGGCAAATACAGTTGTACCCCTAACTTTGAACTGTGACATCGTATTATACTTAAAGTCCTGTGCTCAAATCTGTCTTGTTTTAGATGACATGCAGTGTATCCACATGTACATGTACCGGTATAATCAAATATTCTTACAGCATAAACAATCATCGCGTTTTATTTGAAAGGCCAACTGCAGAAAAACACATGGCATAAAGTGTAATGCGAGTCAGATCTTGTTTTTGTTTACTGATACTGAAATGTGCTGTATGTCTATCATAATGCTAATATTACTGATAACAGCTTAAATTTATTATTTAAAATAAAACAGGTAAGTTTTCAAATTATTGACGCTTTTCAAACAATAGACACGTTCACACATGATAGGCCATGACCGAGCGACATGACCAAGTCAATATGAAATTTCCATTCACACAGTAATGTATGTGGAGGCAAAGACAAGTATTCATATTTATATCCATTTACTCCTGAGCAAGATACATTTTCATTTTGTGACTTGGCCAACTTCTAAAATTCACTTTAGTCATCATGATTTACCCACTTTTGAAATGCAATCACAGTTGAGTTTAGGCACAACTGAGTCACGACCGCTAATGACAAGAGTTTCATGTGTGGACCGGATACAGTTAAACTTAAAACTGGCCCAAACTATCATTAGCATTTTAGAGGTATAACACTGTATGTCTAAAAACAAGAGAGGCAACATTTGTTTGGGGGGGAAATTTAGTTTTTCCTAAAAATTGATTAACCTGTTGTAATTATAACACAGACACGGAAAATAAAATAAAGTGTTAAAAATGAATTTAGTCCTTTTTTTCAATTTATGAAAGTACACCCTCCTATTGTATCTGCCACACCTCAAAATGGCTAACTGTTTGTAAAATGTTAGTTTCTTATCCCACTTTTGGAGGAAAAAAGATGTGTACACGTTTTTGTACATGACAGAACCAAAAGAGCAGCTCCACAGACAGTTGACACCTTTCAGGGGCAGTGGAGGCATTACAAAGTTACACACTCAACACAGAGTACTAAAAGTAGACAACTTACAAAATGCACATACATGTAGTAATTGGTTTAAATGCACATACTCAGACTAACCAAACACCACATACTGTACAACAAAATCCCTTGGTCTTCTTCTATTTTTCCAAGATCAATTGTTGTATTATACATTATATTGTATTTGTAAATTTTGTATTATATTTATTAACCCAAAGTGTGCTCACTTAAAATAAACTTTTCTGTCAAGTTTATTCAAAATTCTATATTGCATAATATGGAGATGTTTTGGACCACATTTTTTTGTAATATACAACCTCAAGGACTGCAACAATTCATTCTGAATAATTACCAGAATAGAAATTCCAACTCAATTTCTTCACACTTTGACCTAAAATGTAAACGTCTTATCATGCTTTGTACTGCATTCATGTCTTTTCAAAACAACTTGGTGAGCTGATTGGACCACAAAGTTTTCAAAGAGACACAAATATGGCACAAAGAATCATGAGACATCACAATCTGCTCATACCCCATCACGACACATATTTTAAAAAATGCGTAGACCTAGAATACCATATCTGGCCACTGCAGTCCATGCATAAAACCTATGCAACGCAATTCTAAATTTTCCCCCACTGTCAAGTCTTGACATTTTGCCAGCCTAATCTTGTGTTTTTAGCATCAAACATAGATATATTTTATTCGGTATTTTTTTCGTTCAGATTGAAGATGGATTTTCGTAAATGTTTACATTGTAATTATTACCATTCAATTCTAAGATATACTTCCCACTCACACTTTTATTGCAAACTTTGCTTTTCTGTAGAAAAATCATATTTTCTCCAAAAATTGTATACAGCTGTGCACAAGATAACTACATTTGTATTCACATGCGCACGCAGCGCCCTCTGTTGTCACCCTTACGCACGGACTGCTCACGTCTTAATTTTGTGCATTACTTTACGCAGTAATTTGATCATTTATTTATCTCAGAAATGCAATATGTCCGACAGAAGTACAAGTGAGAACTAGATCTTACAATTATATAAGCTATCGATTCCAATATACAAATTTTGTGAAATCTGTTTTCAATCTGAACGAAAATAAATACCATCTATTCTGTCGGTTGTTTCCACGTCACAACCGCTAAATCTGAAATGAAAACAACAATATGCCCATGGTGACAAGCGAAGGAGCAAAGTTGTTGTCTACACAACACGTACACATACACGTACACACTATCTGTTTCCACTCCAGTCACAATGCTACACCCGTATACAAAGCCATATGGCGTTCAGTCATAAAGTACCTAGACAGAACACACCCTTTTTATGTAGTGGCTCACTAGTGTGGCTGGTTGTCATTTTGCCTCAATTTGAATTACACAAAATAATTCCCAGCTGGCTGTGTCCTCTAGTGGTTTTAGATGTCCATGATTGAAAAAGAATGAAAAGGAACACTTACAACACCATTTTGAAGCAAAGATGGAAATATTACCATACGGACACCCTCAGACACCCATGCACTAAACCTACGGGACAACTTTCACAAATTCAAAGTTTTCCTCAACAAATTCATGACACCTTTCCCTCCTAATTTTCCTTGATCATCATCAAGCCATAATTTTTACATGGTTTATATGTCATAAAAATGAAAATCCTGGGTGTCCGTGCATAATAATGAACCCGCAAAGATTTTCTATCACATCAAATCCAGTCCGCACATTTCTTATGTCGGTATGCAGACGGTGAGGGCGCTGTATGTCACAACCAGCAAGCTAGCGCAACTTTGATCAAGCGACTGTAACATAATTTATCCATTATTCAAAGGACTCTCGTCGACTATGGTCACATGATCAAAATTGCACTAGGTTGCCAACTGTGGCTATAGCACCCTCACCACTCTACATATGAAGAGAGAAAAGTCTGCGGAGAAAAAAAGCTTCATCAGAAATTCAACAGAAAGTCTTTGCTTCAAAACCAGTGTTGTAAGTATTCCTTTTTAAAGATTTTCCAATCATGGACATCTAAAAACACTAAAGTACACAACTAGCTTATTTTGTGTTATTCAAATTTTGAGGCAAAATGAGAAACAGTCACTACATCAAAAGCGTGTTCACAGACTAAAAAGTGCCAGAATGTGCAACCAACAGAATAACAAGACACAGTTTTCATTTGTATCCCCTTTGGTCACAAGTGTATATTTGTTTAAAGTAACTTCCTTTTTGTCAAAATTCCTGTAAGGGGTATACACAAACTCATCCACGATTTTTCACATTGCCAAATTTCATACAGCGCCCTCTCGTGATGTTATTCACGACACATATGCCTACCTTAGGCAAAAAAAAGAAAACTACATTTAGTGTTAGAGTGTGCGTAATTTTTTCAACTCTGCACGCCAAAAGTTGTTTTTATACTTACCGTAGACACACACCGTCTGTTTATTGTTTTGATAACAAAAACATGACTTTATTGCTTGGAATCCAACAATTAAAACAATAAATAAAAAAACAAATACGCCGCGTCATTTTGGGAGACTTCCACCTACGCTATTAACACAGTTCTTTTTTTGGGGGTGTGGGCTGCGACCTTATTATGAATAGTCCCATTCTGTGGCCAAGACTACACTGCACTCCAGGCTTGGCCACTGCGGCGTCACGATGGACCTTTCACGAACAACTAAGTGCATTAAAACTACACAGAAGCTGTAACTGCCTCTATTGTTACCTTACTTCACTGAAAACAGATACAGGTAGGGTATTGTGCAATGTCTACTTTTCAAGAAAATCAAGTGGAATTTTACCAACATTTCACCTTTTGCATTTGCCACTCCATGCATTGAGTACTGTATGTACCAACAGTACTGCACATGCGCATTTAACTTCAACAGCACAATGCGCATGCGCAGTACTGTGAAGATATACAGTACTCAATGGGGTGTGGGTAATTTGCAGAACTGCAGAACTTTGCAGAACTCTCAGAATAACATAAAGCAACATGTCCCATTGCCTCTGCGGGACCTCATAAAAACGTGTGCGAAATCCACATTTGCAGGGGGCTATTCAAGGCAGCGAAACTCTGTCTCCCACATCCTGAATAAAAATATATATTTTCCACCCTGGAGAAATAATTCCACTCCTTGAGTTTGCCTTGCGATATTGTATGCTTAATTCTACCAAGACGTATTCTTATTTTACCATGTATTTTGTTGGTAACAATCTTTTTCTTTGCTATTTTGGCAAGGTTCTGCAAAGTTCCGCAATTTCCGTAAAATACCAATTGCGTACTCGATGCATAGAGTGTCAAACTCAAAATTTGGTAAAATTCCCACTGAATTTTTTCAAAAAGAAGGCAACCCTACATAATGCATATATGTTTTCAGCGAAGTAAGGTAACAATAGCGTGGTTTTAATGCACCTGTACCCGTTGTCGTGATTGTCAGAGTACATTTGCAAAAGACCCATCACAACACTACTGTGGAGAAGCCTGCAGCACAGCGTAGTCTTGACCACAGTATGTGACTACATGTAGTAGGCCTACTTACTAACTTAGGCCAATAAATTGAACCTTATCGACATTCTCAAAGCATCATGGGATTGAATGACAAATGAAGCTGGCAATTTTCACACAAACCTATGGGGCCCTCAGGGGACATGACAATGTTTATTGATTTTATTCTCGTTTCTGTGAAGTGATTGACATGTGATCTTCCCACACATTATTTATCAAGAAAAAATGCAATTTTGGTATTTTTTTCATATACATTGAACACGGATTTAGGTAAATTTATATACTGGAATCGATAGCTTATTCAATTCTAAGATATACTTCCCACTGACACTTCCGTCGCAAATGTTGCATTTCTGAGATAAATAAATGATAAAATGACTGCATATTAGTAATGCACAAAATAACACGGCGAGTGATCTGTGCGTAAGCGCGACAACAAAGGGCGCTGTGCGCGCGCGTGAATGGTTATCTTGTGCACTAACTGAAGGCAATTTTTGAAGAAGAAAACGTGATTTTTCTACAGAAAAGCAACATCTGCAACAAAAGTGCAAGTGGGAAGTATATCTTAAAATTACATTATGTGTTGATTGCAGGAGGTAATTTCCTTAAAATCTTTGTTCAATGTATACAAAAAAAATACCCCAATTTTTGACACATATCATTTTTATTCTAACTAACATGAAATAAAATGAGAAAATTTAAAATAATGCACAGCACCAGTTTGTACTTTACAAAAGAATGTACCTAATTGGCTGTAACATGGTCACTGGTAGGCCTAGCTCAACCCTGACTCAACCAATCGTGAAAACCCTTCTATAATGGTACAAACTGGCGCTGTTCAAAAAGTTGAGTTTTCTTAGTTTTTCATCTAACTTCGAGCTCAATTAAAATAAAAATTATATATTTGTCAAAAACTGCATCTTTCCTTGATCAAAAGCGTGTGAGAAATGAGAATGAAATCGATAAACATTGTCATGTCCCCAGAGCCCCATAGGTTTGTGTGAAAATTCCCTACTTCATCTGTCATCCAATCCCATGATGTCTTGAGAACGTCGATAAGGTTTATTAGACCAGGGGTCGATTTCACAAAGACTTGCGACGCATCGCAAGTACCATACCCGTCACAACTCACCGAACCCTTTGTAATTTTGCCATGGGTTTGGCGAGTTGTGATGGATTTGGTATTTGCGACGTGTCGTAAATCTTTGTGAAATCAACCCCTGGCCTATAGTACGTTACTACATGTACATGTACAGTGTGTACGTACTTTCATGACATGATGACTGAGCGGCGACCCGCCGCAGTCCAGATCCACTTGACAAAAAAATATTGAAATTTATGTTCATTCTCCACATCTCCTTGAAATTACACAAAAATACTCCTATCTTTTACACCTTCATTATCCAATCTGAATAACTTCTTTTCAACATTTCCGAATTATTACCTCAATTTTCCAATATTTCCAACAATTCCCACAAAACCCACTTACCCAAAATCTGCACGCATCACGTTAGACTGGTTCCGAAATCCCGACCTCATTATTCCACGGCCACATTCTAGGGGCGTTCGAGATGCTGACACCGGGTAACCCGTGTCTAACCTCGTTCCCATGGTCTACCTGGCTGATCACACCTCGCACGATCATCCCCAGGTCAGGGCTGCCCCGAGGAAGCATCTCGAACGCCCCTATAGTATGACCGCACAAAAGATGAAAAATTCTGTTTACACAATATGTCGCCTTGCAACCAGTCATACATATGTCAGTTCTATTCGCACGCATGCGCAATCAAAATCCTTTTTCCACGTGAGGGCGCTATGACAAGTCTACGGTCAGCACAGACCTATAAACCTATAGATGTTTATCACGACGCAGCCATCTTCCTTTTCATTCTATTAAAATGAACGTAACCAAAGCGAGGCTTGCAGAAAAAAATAGTTTGGTCCCGTTTTGAAATTGTTCATTGTGTGGATCACAATGGCACAGACGTTGTGCGATCAAGAGAGCGCGCAGTGTGGACAGTGATTCTCAACGGTAGAATACACGCGCTTTCGCGCGAATGCACAGACGCATTGCGCGTACCCGACACGTACTATGGGGAACAAGACAGAGATGGACGCACAGCATAAACATGTATATTGCCGAACCTATAATAATAAACAACAGTTATGCCGTGTCGAAGTAAATTTAACTTGATTTGTTTAATTCGACACGGCACAAGCAAGCACGACGTTTAAAGCCATTTGGCTCGGCAAAATGAGATTTTAGCTCGACAGGGTCTGCCGTGCTAACTCAATTTAGTGCGGCACAAGCACGGCTTGGCTTCAAACGTCATGCTTCTGCCGTGTCGAATTTAATTCCAGTTCGAAGTTGGTCCGCAATTTTATTCCGACCAGGAATGCGCATGTTCGCAGCGCGTACGTGAGTAAACAAATAACCAACAAACAAGTGCATCAAAACAATAAAATGGCGACGTACAATAGACAGAATGAAAACGCACGTGCACAACGTCCATGACGTGCACAATACTCATCCGCCATGTTGCATGTATTTAAGCTCGACTGGGAGTTTGCAATTAAGTTCGACCTTTGAAGCCACTGCTGTGCTAACGTCGTACCAACGTCGTGCCAAGTTGAATTTATTTCGACACGGCATAAGCGCGACGTTTGAAGCGGGCCTTAGCTCCATGCATATGTCATCTCTCATTTTATTGTTTCAATAATTTACAAATTATTTACAAATTTATTTTTTTTCTCCATTTTTGTCAATTTTCCTTGCTTCTCAGGGTTTTAAAAAATATTGTGCCACTTGCATCCATGAGTAAGGTACCTAACGTCAATTTATTAAGTCGCAAGTATGTATAGTAATTGAAATATATTCTTTCACACTACCTGACGTGTAAATAAATATGAATAAGTTTTACTCATTTCTCAAAGACTATACCACTTCAAACAAAACCATTTCAGGGGAAGTTTTCTACCGTCATAATATTTATATTTTGTAAGTTAGGCGTCAATCTGTGAACATTTATGATCTTCGAGATTACCAAGGATTTATTCTGCCTACATCAAACAACTGAGTTATTGAACAACATGAAACACATATGACGACATTGTAACTTCATGCCGCCCGATCACCTTGCGTTTGTAAAAAACACAAACGCGAAGCTCTAGTTTTTTGTTTTTTTCTTTTTCCACTTAAACGTTTCCAGAGCTTTTCTTCAAAACGGTTCAAGCTATCAACTTGAAACTTTGTAGGAACATCAACCCCAATGTGAAGGTGTGCATACAAGGGTGACGTCATTGTGACGTCATTGGGTATCAAATTACAACCCAAAAATGACTAAAATATGCATGTTTTAAAATGCTTCCGTCTGGAAAACCACGTGACCCATGATTTTCGTATTTAGCAGGCTTATAGATAAGATCATGGCCTACGATTTTCTTCGTGTGGGCATTTTCATCTGACCCTTCCTTCTGGGGTCAATCTGAGGTCAAAGTTCAACGAAAACGAAAATCGCAATTTTTGCACTTATTGAGCAACAATGCCCATCAAACCAAGCTGAATCTTTAAGTAACTAAGTACAGGCATAGGTCCTATGGCAGACTTTCACCAGCGTGTATAATATTATGATGGCATCAAGCGTGACGTCATCGTGACGTCATCAAGTATCAAATTACACCCCCCAAAAAAACAAAATATGCATATTTTAAAATGCTTCCGTCTTGAAAACCACGTGACCCAGGATCTTCGTATTTGGCAGGTTTACAGATGACATTCTGTGCTACAATTTTCTTTGTGTGGGCATTTTCATCTGACCCTTCCTTCTGGGGTCAATTGGAGGTCAAAGTTCAACGAAACTGAGAATCTCAGTTTTTACACTTACCAGCAACAATGCCTATCAAACCAAGCTGAATCGTTAGTAAATTAGATACAGACATAGGCCCTACGGCAGACTTTCACCAGAATGTATAGTATCACGATGGCATCAAGTGTGACGTAATCATGACGTCATCAGGTGTCAAATTACAAAAATTCAAAGGTTATTAGGTGATCGGGCCAACAGCCCGATCACCTATTACTCTCGTACGATTTCTTTTTTTTAGGTGATCGGAACTCATTCCGATCACCTATTACTATTGTACGATTTCTTTGTCTTTTTTTTTTTTTTTTTTTTTTTTTCTTTTTCCACTTCTTTTTCTTCTTTTTCCACTCAAACGTTTCCAGAGCTTTTCTTCAAAACGGTTCAAGCTATCAACTTGAAACTTTGTAGGAACATCAACCCCAATGTGAAGGTGTGCATACAAGTGTGACGTCATTGTGACGTCATTGGGTATCAAATTACAACCCAAAAATGACTAAAATATGCATGTTTTAAAATGCTTCCGTCTGGAAAACCACGTGACCCATGATTTTCGTATCTAGCAGGCTTATAGATAGGATCATGGCCTACAATTTTCTTTGTGTGGGCATTTTCATCTGACCCTTCCCTCTGGGGTCAATCTGAGGTCAAAGTTCAACGAAAACGAAAATCTCAATTTTTGCACTTATTGAGCAACAATGCCCATCAAACCAAGCTGAATCTTTAAGTAACTAAGTACAGGCATAGGTCCTATGGCAGACTTTCACCAGCGTGTATAATATTATGATGGCATCAAGCGTGACGTCATCGTGACGTCATCAAGTATCAAATTACACCCCCCAAAAAACCAAAATATGCATATTTTAAAATGCTTCCGTCTTGAAAACCACGTGACCCAGGATCTTCGTATTTGGCAGGTTTATAGATGACATTCTGTGCTACAATTTTCTTGGTGTGGGCATTTTCATCTGACCCTTCCTTCTGGGGTCAATTGGAGGTCAAAGTTCAACGAAACTGAGAATCTCAGTTTTTACACTTACCAGCAACAATGCCTATCAAACCAAGCTGAATCGTTAGTAAATTAGATACAGACATAGGCCCTACGGCAGACTTTCACCAGAATGTATAGTATCATGATGGCATCAAGTGTGACGTAATCATGACGTCATCAGGTGTCAAATTACAAAAATTAACAGGTTATTATTTCCAAAATTCATATCTCAAGAACCGTAATAGATACTTGAACAATTCTTTCACAACATGATAAGTCTAAATGAACTGAACAAATCATACAATGTCATGACCCCTGTGTGACGCCTACTTCCGGTCCAAACTGGAAGTTGTTCGAAAATGTGCATTTTTTAAAGCGTTTTGAATGCAAATAGATTCAAAGTGGTACTGAATTTGACCATATTTCTACGGAACAAAATGTTTCCACACATGTGGACTTTTTGACTATACCATTGGTGACGTCATCACATGGACGGTAGTTACGTAATATGGTGTCAAAATACGCAAATTTGGAGCTGAATTGTTTAAAAATGCTGTATCTTGAGAACTACAACAGATATTTGCATGATTCTTTCGCCACATTTAAGAACTTGATGTTTATCAAATTGTTGAACAATTTGTGCACAACGTTGTGACGTCATGATATCGTCACAGGTGTCAAATTACAAAAATCAAATGGTTATTATTTCAAAAATTTATATCTCAAGAATCGTAATAGATACTTGAACAATTCTTTCACAGCATGATCGCAATGAACTGAACAAATCATACAATGGCATGACCCCTGTGTGACCCAAACCTCCGGTCCAAACCGGAAAAGGTTCGCAAATGTACACTTTTTTAGCATTTTGAATGCAAATAGAGCCAAAGTGGTAGGGAATTTGACCATAGTTCTATGGAACGAAATGTTCCCTCACATGTGGACTTTATGACTACATATATACCACTGATGACGTCATCACGTGCACGGTGGTTACGTAATGTGGAGAAATTATTTGTTGGGTCCCTTGATAATTAAGCTAACTCAGTCGTTTGAGGGCGCTATGCCAAGCCTCCACTAATCCGACGATTTGCGCCCATATATAGTGCTCGACTTCTAATAATAGAACTTGTATCTAGGCGGCCTGTCTCGGGTCAGAGGTCATAATGTATCTTTTTAAGGAGGATGTCTGGGCCACACGACGATTTTCTTTGCGTGTGCGTTTTTATATGACCCTTCCTTCTGGGGTCAATTGGAGTTCAAAGTTCAACGAAAACGAAAATCTCATTTTTTGCACCTACATGTATTGAGCAGAAATGTCCATCAAACCAAGCTTAATCTTTAATACAAATTAAGTACAGGCGTATGTCCTATTGCAGACTTTCACTAGTATGTATAATATTATGATGACATCAAGCGTGACGTCACTGTGACGTCATCAGGTATCAAATTACACCCCCAAAATAACAAAAAAATGTATGTTGTAAAATGCTTCCATCTCGAAAACCACCTGACCCAGGATCTTCGTATTTGTGGCAGGCTTATAGATAAAAATCTGTGCTACGATTTTCTTTGTGTGTGCGTTTCCATCTGACCCTTCCTTCTGGAGTCAATTGGAGGTCAAAGTTATAAAGTAAGGTAATAAAGACGTAAATCTCAATTTTTGCACCGTTCAGCAACTATGCTCATGAAACCAACTTGGATCTTTAAAGATAGTATACATGATTAGTAAACTGTTAAAAAACTGTAAATGCATAATTATAACCAACCTGAGCAAAAACCAGCTCAAAACAGTCAAAATAGGGTTTGCAGTCAGTTCGCCCCAAAACCACTTCGCCCTGAACCACGGCCTGTGCACGAAGTGGTTTTAGGGTAAAGTAACATTTGGGTGATGTTTGAACAAAGTGATTTGGGGTAAAATGGCACTTGGGCGAAATGGTTTTGTGGTGAATTGAATTTTTGTCTCATGAGACGAAAACTAATTGTTTTACTCATTTCTCAAAGACTGTAGCACTTTAGACAAAACCATTTCAGGGGAAGTTTGTTATGGTCATCATGTTTATATTGTATTAAGCGTAAATCTGTGAACATTTCGGGTTTTTGAGATACCAATCGTGTATACTGCCTTTAAGAAACCAGATACAGGCATAAGCCCTTTGGCAGAATTTCAGCAGCATGTATAATATCATAATGCCTCAAGTGTGGCATAATTGTAACGTCATCAAGTATCAAATTACAGCCCAAAAATGACCAAAATAAGCATGTTTTAAAACATTTCCGTTTCGAAAACCAAGTGACTCATGGTCTTCATATTTGGCACACACATTGATCAGATTCAGACTTACAATTTTCTTTTGGTGAGTATTTTTATTTTACCCTTCCTTCTGCGGGTCAATTCAAGGTCAGAGTTCAGCGAAAACAACAATTTCAGTTTTGCACTTACTAGGCAACTTACTGACGATCCCTACTGGATCGTCATAAAATAAGATCAATGTGAAACTTGGTAAGAGCATCAACCCTCATCTCTAGGTGTGCACACAAGTGTGACGTCATGTGTAAAATAAAAAAAAAATTCAAAGTTTACCATTTCAAAAATTCACATCTCAAGAACCATAATTGATACATGCACATTTCTTTCACAACATAATAGTTCTTAATGAATTAAACAAATCATACAATGACATGGCTCTTGTGTGACCATTCTTAGCATTTTATAAGACCTAAAGATCATAGCAGAATAGTTGGAATTTTCCAGTCTGGAAACTGGACTATAGGATTCTTGAGACATGACAATGTTCAACGATTCAAAACAATGCACACTACCAGTTTTAAAGACTGCAACTGACTGGCCGTTGCATGGTATTCCAAACAATCGTAACAGCTCTTTTATAAACTGGAGTCATAAAAAATGAGGTTTCTTAGTTTATTTCATTAAACAAGTTTGGTGTCATGATGTAACATGGGTCCTATTTGACAAAAGTTAAACACATTCTTAAGTGGATTTAGGAACAATAAAACCTAATTTGTCCTATCTTTAAAAACATGAGTTAAGAATGTTTATTTAGGAATGTTTCTAAGTTGGCTCTATGAATTAGAACCCATGTGTTATAATAACAAAAACACAAAATAAAATTGATTTAATAAAAATTTGAACAATTTCACAGCATGTCTTTAATTTAAGAAGCTATATACTTGGTCCCACTAATCTCTACTTCCCGTCGAAGACGAAGTTATTTTTCGGTGTATTTAATGGAAGTACAGTGAAACCTGCTATTGAGACCACCTTGATAAACAGGCCACCTACATATAGTCGCCACCCACCTTTGGTCCCAAATGCCATGTGTATAATGCTTAAGCAACCTCTATAAAAAGGCCACCTCTTTATAGTTGCCACTATAGACAAGTTTCACTGTAGAGCCATTTCATTTGTGATTACAGTTCTGTTGGACAATAGATGATCTTAATCCAATCATATTTTAACAAATGCATGTATGCTTATTTAATATTCACAGATAAGATTAATTGCAATGACAATCAATAGTCGAGTCGTACGTGAACACAACGTCCAGTATGGTGCCTAACCACAAGTGAAATGAAATAACCGAACCTAGGACGAGCTCTTTAAAAAAGCATTGACATTTCGAGATTCACTGCTGTTGGTTCCTACAAATTATAGAAGTACTACGTATTTACAAGTAATAAAAAATCAAAAAGATACAGAAATTAATTGCAAAGAGCTTTTCTTAATTTCTCGCATGAGTTTTGTGTGGTTTTCCCCACCTATTACATAGCATTAAATAATACAGTAATGCACAATTGGCTTTGTCTTGACTTGATATAAATGATAAGCACTTATATCTTATTAAAAATTGAAAAGTATGAACTGCCTAATTACGTTACAGGTATTATAAATAAATATACCGATAGTCAACAAAAACACATCACCGGTATCTTGGCAATTTGTGATGTATAATGCATTCCACTGTATTCATTAAGTCTAGGTACAATAGTCGGAGTATTCAGACTGGTGAATTTCACGCTTCAATGTGTTTGCATTTCTTATTTTTTTCACACGTTCTATTTTCCAATCTTAAGGGTGATGCGTTTTCATGACTGTCAGTACAGATCTGGGGCCAATTTCATAAAACATGTTATGCTTAATCAAAATGTTTGATTAAGCGTAGCACGAAAATTTCCTCAAGCGACGGCATTAGCATGCGATTTGGCTTGATAAATAAGGGCTTTAAGCTAAAAAAGCCCGCGTTATTCTTTTATGAAATGCCATCAACCGCTTAATGCGCCGCTTAATCAAAAATCTAGTGCTAACATGTTTTATGAAATTGGCCCCTGAGCATAAGTGGAATGAAGCCTTGGAACTGAATAAAAAAGTTATTTTACATATTGTTTATATTTTAACATAGAAAGTATTAAAAATCTTGTTTTGTTAGTCGACTGCAATTTTGTTACGTATATTGCCCATTAAACCCAAAGAAATCCGCCTCTCTCTCACACACAGACACCGAAACAAAACTGGATTTACCAGTTTCTTTACGATGTGAGTGGGACTGGGAGGGGTAACCAATTGTTTTCAATGACTGTCAGTACAGAACTGGGCGTAAATGGAGTGAAACCTTTGGAGTTAATAAAATAGATATTGTTTATATTTTAACATGGAAAGTATAAAAAGCTTGTTATGTTAGTTGATTGCAATTTTGTACGTATATTGCCCATTGAACCAAAGAAATCCGCCTCTCACACACACACCCGCACACCGAAACAAAACCGGATTTAACAGTCTCTTTACGATATGAGTGGGACTGAGAGGGGTACCGTAACCAATTGTTTTCAAGACAATCAAATTACATCTTTGTATATTTAAGCAATAATAAAAAAAGACTTGCTCAAGCGCCACAAGTGTCACCATTGGCTGTGGGCTGTGGCCAGGATTTGAACCTACATTCCAGTTACATGTATGTAGCACAGGAATTTGAGTTTGATGCAACACACCATTATGCCATAGCGTGCACATTGTATATCACTTACATTATTAAAAGCACTAAACATTAAAATACATCATAATGTTCATAATTGAGGTGCCCTTTCATACACTGTCGTCCATGAATAATCCTCAAGATAATTACCAGCCAATACAACAACCTGGAGATGAAATGGCATGAGCTCAGATGAATGACATAGTCCATGGCAGCTACTGAAGACAATTGTCAGCCAATACAGCCTGGAGATGAAATGGCATGAGCTCAGATGAATGGCATAGTCCATGGCAGGTACTGAAGACCATCCCCAGCTAATACAAGCTGGAGATGAAATGACATGAGCTCAGATAAATGGAATAGTCCATGGCAGGTACTGAAGACCATCCCCAGCCAATACAAGCTGCAGATGAAATGGCATGAGCTCAGATGAATGGCATAGTTCATGGCAGGTACTGAAGACAATCCCCAGCCAATACAAGTTGGAGATGAAATGGCATGAGCTCAGATGAATGGCATAGTCCATGGCAGGTACTGAAGATCATCCCCAGCTAATACAAGCTGGAGATGAAATGACATGAGCTCAGATAAATGGAATAGTCCATGGCAGGTACTGAATACCATCCCCAGCCAATACAAGCTGCAGATGAAATGGCATGAGCTCAGATGAATGGCATAGTCCATGGCAGGTACTGAAGACAATCCCCAGCCAATACAAGTTGGAGATGAAATGGCATGAGCTCAGATAAATGGCATAGTCCATGGCAGGTACTGAAGACCATCCCCAGCTAATACAAGCTGAGATGAAATGGCATGAGCTCAGATGAAATGGCATGAGCTCAGATGAAATGGCATGAGCTCAGATGAATGGCATAGTTCATGGCAGGTACTGAAGACAATCCCCAGCCAATACAAGTTGGAGATGAAATGGCCTGAGCTCAGATGAATGGCATAGTCCATGGCAGGTACTGAAGATCATCCCCAGCTAATACAAGCTGGAGATGAAATGACATGAGCTCAGATAAATGGAATAGTCCATGGCAGGTACTGAATACCATCCCCAGCCAATACAAGCTGCAGATGAAATGGCATGAGCTCAGATGAATGGCATAGTCCATGGCAGGTACTGAAGACAATCCCCAGCCAATACAAGTTGGAGATGAAATGGCATGAGCTCAGATGAATGGCATAGTCCATGGCAGGTACTGAAGACCATCCCCAGCTAATACAAGCTGAGATGAAATGGCATGAGCTCAGATGAATGGCATAGTCCATGGCAGGTACTGAAGACCATCCCCAGCCAATATAAGCTGGAGATGAAATGGCACGAGCTCAAATAAATGGCATAGTCCATGGCAGGTACTGAAGACCATCCCCAGCTAATACAAGCTGGAGATGAAATGACATGAGCTCAGATAAATGGAATAGTCCATGGCAGGTACTGAAGACCATCCCCAGCCAATACAAGCTGCAGATGAAATGGCATGAGCTCAGATGAATGGCATAGTCCATGGCAGGTACTGAAGACAATCCCCAGCCAATACAAGTTGGAGATGAAATGGCATGAGCTCAGATGAATGGCATAGTCCATGGCAGGTACTGAAGACCATCCCCAGCCAATATAAGCTGGAGATGAAATGGCATGAGCTCAAATGAATGGCATAGTCCATGGCAGGTACTGAAGACCATCCCCAGCTAATACAAGCTGGAGATGAAATGGCATGAGCTCAGATGAATGGCGTAATCCATGGCAGGTAGTAAAGACAATCCCCAGCCAATATAAGCTGGAGATGAAATGGCATGAGCTCACTTGATTGATGCAGTTATGACAGCTACAGTTCAAGACAATTCCCAGTTCAATCCATTTTAAGATCATTTTTTTGATGTCCGTGTTGATGGGCTGGAGGGGCGGGGTTTTCTGCGACAGTTTTGGTGTTTAGGTTGTTCCTCAGTAGAAGCAGGAATATGGTTATCTTGATTGCGTTTTTGAGCTAGTAAATAAAAACAAAATCATACATGTATAACTGTAAAATCAACTAAATATAAAATATAAATGTCAGTTATATCGGATACAGACTGTGGACCTGTTGCACATTCTAAATATTATTAAGCTCTTCATTATTTTAACCCCTCTGGTAAATAACTTGTAAACATGTCATTGTTGGTGTGATCTCATTACTTTTTAAGTCATTAATTTGTAAAACTGACAAAGCTTCAAGATCAATAATGTGTTTAACAAAATATTTTGTTTTGAAAATCATGCATTTCTCATCTTGGGTGTCTTCTTCACTAGTATCTCTTCTTGACTATCTCTTTTATTTAAAGTTTTTCAAATATTTAAAAGACATTATTGCTTCAACTTTGATATTTGTTGCTGCATCTTGCACTGCACGAAATCCTGACATACATTTAGTTAATCTGACAGCTATGTAAAAACGTATAGATGATTAGTAACGAAATTGAACACTTTCATGGTAACTATAATATGTAGGTATTACAGATGTTTCAACATCAGTCAAACCCCGTACATAAATGTGATCTATTAGTGTTCCGTTCTCTGTAGTTGGCTCTTTTACACATTGCCTATATCCTTGCTCTTTCATTGCTTTTTCAATTGACGATTCCCTATCAAGGATATTGTCATTAAAATCACCCATGACAATGCATCTGTTGCTGATCTTATTTATTTCACTAACCAACTTAATCAAATTGTTAACAAAATATTGAATGCCATATGATGATGGTCGATAAATAACAACAATTACAATTGATATGTTAGAAATTACATGAAATGCAATATACTCAATATTCTGTACTGGTATATTCAATCTACTAAAAGATCTGCTTTTCTTGCCATACACTGCAACACCACCACGACTCTGTTCCTGCAAATGTTTCATGGACGCATTATATGACATACCTCTTACTTGATGATAGCACTTGAAATTTTCCATGTGGAACTGACTTACTTGTTCAGATTCAACCCATGTCTCCGTTAGGCAAATAAAATCAGACTGCATTATTTCACATTGGGATTCCATGTCTAAAAAGTGTGCTCTTAAGCCTTGTACATTATGAAGGGTTACTACAGTGCATGTATCAGTCATTGTATCTGTTATATTTCGCTGCAAAGTACTGGTAACAAATGCAGGCATGATATCCAAAGCTTCAGTAACTGATCTATCACAATACACATATTTAGGATCAAACCCCTCAATAACAAGTCCATTTAATGATGTCACACGACTTAAACCAACATATGCTTGACCTGCTGCAAATGTACGATTCAGGCATACTACTGCTTTACTCACTGTCATACCTTGTACTTTATGTACTGTACATGCCCATGCAAGTTTCAGGGGAAATTGTCTCCTTGTGCATTTCTTGCCAATAGATTCTTCTTGAATCTTAATTAAAACCGAATCAGTATCATTTATTGCCACCACCTGTCTCTTAAGTTTTGAGCCTACATTTTCATTGTCAAATCTTACTTTGATATATTCGGTGTCCAATTGATCAGGCAACATTTCAATATGAGTGACAGTTCCAAATGCACCATTTACTAATCCATCTGACACATCAATATTTTTTGTCAACATAACTCTTGCACCAATAGCAAGCCACAATGATCTGCAAAGACTGCCACGATTTGATTTCAGAGGTTTTTCTTTTAATTTCAATCGTCCACTGCTATCTTTCTCAAAATCTTTTGCTTCTATACAAATGCAATTTTCACATATCTTATGCAAAACTTGGACATTGTAGTTGTCAACCTGTTTATTTGTTGGATAAATATGAATAGCATCAAAACAGTCTTCACCAGTTTCACGACTTTGCAAAATTGCAATAGTCTCATCATTTAAATTATCTTTCTTCACTTTCACCCTCAATTCATTTAGAACTTCTGTAAATTTCTGATCTTTTTGTCTCATGATTTCCGTCAGTTCTACTTTTTGGAAATTATCATGCCACAATCCTGATTCAACAGTGTTATGATGTAATGATTTTCCTTTTACAGGAGGCAATTGATAAAAATCACCAACTGCAATCACACTCACTTTACCAAAAGGATCTTGAAATCTTGTTTGTTTGATTTGTCGAAGTCGCCCATGTATGTAACACAGCATCTTTTGATCAACCATTGAAACTTCATCTATAATTATAATTTGTAACTGACCTAATTCATTACGCAAGGTGCTCATTTTCTCATCACCAAGTGGTTGATAAGGCAGTGATATGTTGATTCCAATTGACAAAGCACTATGCAGGGTTAAACCATTAATATTGTGTGCAGCAACACCAGTGGGAGCAGTTAGTAACACTGTGACATCATCTGGATTATGTGTTGATCGTCCAAGTATACGCACAGCTTCACTGTAAATACACTTAATCAAATGACTCTTGCCTGTACCTGCTCCTCCTGTTACAAATACGTGGAAAGGTTCTGGCTTTTTCCCGTTTACTTTATCTAAACACCACCTTCTGATCTTGTAGAAAACTTCTTTTTGTTTGGCATTTAACATTCGCATTAAACACGTAGCTTCATTCACAGCTATTCTGCGTGAACGGTATTCAATACCTTGCTCTGCCTCTTCTTTATCATTACGTTTTAGGTCAGGAATATCATACTCATCCTCACTGCCTTCATTTACTGGACCTCTTTCATTTTCACATTCAATTCTTTCTGATTCAACCTCTGGTGAAATTAAAGCCCATGCATCCTCCTGTGCTCCAAACTTGTGCAAGTACTGTTCAACATCTTCCATAGATTCTATGCTAGCTTCAAATTTTTGACGATTAGTATCCACAATTAAGCTTACACGTTGTGTATGATTATCACTTTCATGAAGTTTGACACTTGCAATGTTATAGAATTCCTCAAACGTTTCAAAGTGCAAAGGTTTTAATTGTGCATCAATACGATAAGGCAAGAAAAGCTGCAAGATACTTTGGTAGTATTTCTCTGAAGTCTTTGAAATGGAAAATCTGGGATATTTAATCACTGCACATTGAGTACGAGTACGCTTCCGTATATATCCTAAACCATTTTGTAATTCATGAATATTAGAATTAACTTTTGCTTTTCGAGCTTTTAGTGCTTCTGTATTGGATAAAATTCTGTAATTTGAACAAAATGAAGCCAGACACATTTCATCAAAATCATGCGACTGTGGCCTTCCTTTATATCTATCAATCTTACTGTGGAGCCAGATATCTTCATCATCAGCTTCTGACTTATTTTGAATTAACTTTAGAGGTAAGCTCATTCTTATTGGATTTTCTCCAAGGGGTATAAATTCTACCTTTCTTGAACATTCCTTTAACCTTAAGTTACACACACGATACACTGCCTCTTGAGCAGACACTTCCCGATTCTGCAAGTATGCATAGCCAACTTCCTTCATGCTTTGCTTTGCATCAAGATTTCCTTTCTGTGCTTCACTAGAAACATGACTCAATAGCATTCCCATCTCACGTTCTGCTTTGGACATGTACGATGCAACATATGCCACGCATCCAAAAATGTCTGTGATGTACTGAATATCTAAATTTGCATTCCATGCTCGTATCAAGTGAGAATTGTATTGATTTACCCAGACATCTTGGGGATTACGCTTTAACACAATGCTAAGTTTTTTAGTCAATAGCTCATTAGCCTTTTCGAATTCTTTTTGAGTGATCCCGGCAGCAGTGAACAGTTCTTCGGTAGATGTATACTGTTTCTCTTGATTTTGTACTTTATTCCAAATACTCTTTAATAATTCTTCTGCTTCAGCTTTATTCATAACATCATTATTAACTTCATCCAAATCTGATATCTGACTCATGCTATCAATGTCACTATCATCAGCACTGCAATCATTTGTCTCAGCAGTTGCTTCACCACGTCTGATTATAAATGTTCTTTCAGATGGGGGTCTCGGAAAGTTAAACCTACATTCAGTACCCTTCTTTTTACAGCTTTTTGAATGCTTTTTACTATGTAGCTGTACATTACTGATAATTTCATGTAATTCTTCATCCTCATCTTTAGATGGCAAATTACAGGAGATATATCTGTCTATAAAGGCCATGACGTCTTCATCAGAATCAGTGTCCAGTTTAGGAGCATCTTCAATCCAAAATAAACAATGCGTGTGGGGTGACCCTCTTTGTTGGAATTCAACTCGATAAAAATAATCTTTCACTTTGCCAATTGGTTGAGCTTCTGACATTATCACTTCCTTCAAAAACACATGAAATCTCTTATCAAACATTCGAGCTGCTGTGACAGGATTGCTCCTCAGTAACAAACATTTGTCATTCCAATCCAATTCATCAACATTTCTAGTGTCTCCCTGTTGTTTCATTATTGTACCAATTACTTCAGACCATCTCATATCAGCAGAGGAGAATGAACAAAACCATGTGGGAAGTCCAAGTTGTGTAATCATTGCTAACACATCTCTATGAGCACATTGCCAGTATGGCGGTGTTCCTCTTATAGGCTTCAAAAACTTATATCCTTTGTCAGATTTCAGCATATCTCTGAGTTTTTCTTTATTGTTTAGCATTGCTGATGTCAGACTTTTCCCTTCCCGAGTTTTAGCAGATCCTTTACGCAAAGCAATAGAAACACTAGACATGACTTGATGTATTTCTGACAAATACTGAGCATAAAATATGTAGTCTGTATTTCGAGCAAATCTGTGATCAGCATTCATCAAACGATTATGTAAATATCTACCAAGTGTTATTCTGACATTCCGTTCATCCTTAAAAATTGGTGTTCCAGTTGGAAATAATGTTGGAAAACACTTTGCCTCATTCCCTTTTTCCATTAATAATCTTACAGGATTATTACCTTCACACGGAGCAACACAGAAAATTTCATCAAAATACTGATCAAGAACTTCTTGCCCTACATTAGCTGGCTGCAGACAAGTGTCAAGCTGTACCCCACGTAATCGATCCTCGTCATCATCTTCAACATCACTTTCATCTTCATTTTTAATGCTTATATCTTCTTCATTTTTGATTTCAACATTATCTTCAACCTCTTCGTCTTGGTCGTTCAAACATTCTGGTACATGATTTGACCAATCTTCTTCTATTTCAATATCATGATACCATTTATTATTAGTTTTTAAATATAACAAAGCTTGTTCTACATGCCATCTATTAACATATTGATACTCATGGTAACCCTTGTACGACAGTTTTCGTTTCAGTTTGATGCGTATCATGTCATTGTCATTTGCACATCTAGGTAGTTTTTGTACTGTCTCCGTGGTATTTGATGGTACACAAACACAAGGTCCATAAATTCCTTTCTGACCACCCTTTGGACGATTTACAATTTTCATGAATGCGATATTTCTTGCAATTAAATGTTGTTCTAAACTATTCAGTCTCTGCAACTCTTCTGGAATGTCTGTCAAACAGAGATTATTCATACATGCTTCTGCTGGTACTCTGTTAGAAATTAATTTTCTATGACATGTATAGCAAATCCACAATGTTCCTCTGTTTGATCTAGCCAAATCACATGGCATATTACAATCTTCGTTACATTCATGTAAATACTGATCACAAATATATTGAAAGTATTTGTATTTGTCTTTAATACATTTTTTTACCTGACTTTGAAAGAGCAATCTCTGACACACAGCACAAATACAGTCTGGACCACTTTCTGTTTTCTTCTTAAAATTGTCGATTACAGTTTGTATGTGTGTTTTCATAGTCTTTACTTTCAATTGTCTTTCTTTCGACATTTTAACTTTATCCTTTCTGTAGTTGTCATCTGTATTGTATTTATTTTTATTTATCAATTTTATTGCCTGGATTGACTTCTTTCTGTAATATGCATTAATATGATATTTGGTGTTTCTTGCTTGTCGTTGTTTTTGTCTATAACTTTTATTCCCATGATACTTTCCTTTCTGTGCTTGAATTACCTTTCTTTTGTAATTTACATCTCCATGATACTTTCCTTTCTGTGCTTGAATTACCTTTCTTTTGTAATTTACATCTCCATGATACTTTCCTTTTTGGGTTTCAATTACCTTTCTTTTGTAATTTACATCTCCATGATACTTTCCTTTTTGGGTTTCAATTACCTTTCTTTTGTAATTTACATCTCCATGATACTTTCCTTTTTGGGTTTCAATTACCTTTCTTTTGTAATTTACATCTCCGTGATACTTTCCTTTTTGTCTTTTAATTACCTGTCTTTTGTAATTTACATCTCCATGATACTTTCCTTTCTGTGCACCAATAATCTTTCGTTTGTATTTTGCGTCTCCGTGATATTTAGCTTTTACAGTTTGGATTTTTTTTGTCTTATAATTTGCATCTCCGTGATATTTATCTTTCTGTTTCTGCATGTGTTCCATCTTGTAATTTGCATCTTGGTGATATTTATCTTTTACACTCTGAATCTTTTTGCTCTTATAATTTGCATCTCCATGATATTTATCCTTCTGTTTCTGCATGTATTCCGTCTTGTAATTGGCATCTTGGTGATATTTATCTTTTACACTCTGAATCTTTTTGCTCTTATAATTTGCATCTCCATGATATTTATCCTTCTGTTTCTGCATGTATTCCGTCTTGTAATTGGCATCTTGGTGATATTTATCTTTTACACTCTGAATCTTTTTGCTCTTATAATTTGCATCTGCATGATATTTATCTTTCTGTGTCATAATTTTTTTACTTTTATAACCTGCATCCGTATGATATTTTTGTTTTTGTGACCCAGTTACCATTTTTTTGTAATCAACATCTGTATGATATTTTGACATTACACCGTCACTTTTCTGTTTTTTAAAAACAGGATTTCCATGATAATTGAGTTTATCATATAATTTCTTTGCAGTGCTCTTTACATTGTCTTCATCGACACATCCCAACAAATGTGACATATTTGCTTCATCGTCATTTTTCTTTTTTTTTCTTTGTCGGTCAATTTTTCTCTTTGAACGCAAATTTGTACGACACCTTCTCTTTTTAATTACTCCTTTTCCAGCTGCAATGTCTTTACTTACACTTTTTACATCAGACTTCACATTGTAACTCTCTTGCCCTGTTTTATGGGTATTATTTTCTTTGGAACACCCACCATTGTCCAGGAATGGTTCAATCAAAGCATTGCAGTTATTAGTAATTAACTCATTAACTGATAACACCACATCATAATGTATCTGCTCTGTATGGACGAGGTAAATTCCTGCATCAGATGTCACAGTACCCACTTCACTCACTTTTCCTGAAAATATCAACCATCTATTGCTGTATGTATATATGTCTGTTTCAAAAAAATGTGCCAATGACATAATTTCAATCTCTGTTGCCCAGATACCAGAACACATAACTTTCCTCTTTAAAACATACTCTTCAACATTAGTGAATTCTTCAGGCAAAAAAGACTTGTATTGGTCCTCATACTTCAATAAGTGATTCACAGCAGCCAATCGTAGTCTCATATGATTCCGTTCAGATCCAGATATAGCATAGGAAACAGCTCTGAAAAAACAATTTCCATCACCTCTGATGTTCTTTGTACAAGCTGGCTGACCCATATGGTTACACTGCTGAGGTATTTCATCGTCATTTGAAGTAATGTGAGCAATTCCAACTTTTCTACTTAATGCAAACTTATGTTCATGTCTTAATGGAACAAACTTAAAACTAGTCATTTGAGGTACTTCCGTAATTTCAACATCACTACCTTCATTTACACATTCAACATCCCCAGTATTCATTGACAAAATATTACTGATACCTGCAAAATCTTCAACTCTTTGATTTTTCAAATCTCCATCTTGTTTGCTTCTTTGATTTTCATTGTCATGTACATTCACTTCGCCTTCAGTTTTCTCATTTATTTTACCCATCATAACACCTGTAATTTCAAACTGATCATTGTCAGTTACATTCATTGATCTACCCAAATCAGTACAATACCTGTGTACATCTTGCGAGGTTGCTGCACTTTTTATCAAGCTCCTGCCTTCACTTACTTGGCAACCGTTGTGATCTCTGGAATGGGAATCGAATATATAATATATACCACTTTGAGCAATGGCAGCAAATGTATTTCCCTTGAAACATATGAAGCAGGCATTGTATTGTTGTAGAGTTTGCTCAAGTGCATCATTCAATGTTATCATATTAAATTCCAATAAACTTAAGTTCATTCCAAAAGTACCACAGACAGACTCATGATAAATCATGCTAAAATGATGATTGAACACACACAGTTCATTGGGCAATTCATTGATTAACAAAAACTCATTATGCATGGTAGAGCTTTGTGACAAATGGCCATACAACTCATCACCAGTATTCAGTACTAGATCCATATCATGACATGTCCAATCTTTCAATTCCTTTACCTGACTGTACATCATTGAGCACAAGCTATTTGCAACACACTGTTTTCCAGAATTTAAACCAAACTTTGCATGACCCTGATGGTAACCTCCCTGCACATTAAATATCTGTAATGCTGAACACTTTGAATTATGTGAGCATTTTATTCCAGCTTGCACTGTTGTTTCCTTGTCATTTACTTCAACTGATGTCAATTTTCTCTTAGCTGAACATGTTCCATCATCAGAGGAACTTGTCACATCTCGTAGCTTCCTCTTCGATGTGATTTTCTCTTTGACCTCTGCATTGGCATGTGATACTCGACTTCTACTTTGAAGATTGTATTGTACATTTTGATCTTGCTTCAAGCCGTCATTATTTTGTGTTTCAACCTCTGCATTTTCTTTTGCATCATGTGTTGCTTTAGCTTCTTTCTTGCTCCGTAGAGAATAACCACCGGTTTGTCTTGACTGAGCACCACATGTGAACATCATGTGTTTATTTGTGACATTACTATGTGTACTTCTTTTTGATTCACATGAACTATTTGTTTCAGTCATTATGACATGTTGAGTACAATACTCATTCTTGTCAGTCTTGGTTAGGTCATGCAATTGATATTGCATTTGCTTTTGCTTTTTTGAATTTTCTTCTAGTTCATTTCTTTTATATGCCTTTCCTTTGATATTTTTCCTGGAATATTGCAACCGATTTGTTCTAATCTCTTTTGCACAAGTTTTATTTTCTCCTGTACCAGACTTCTCTTCAACAAATTGATCCACTGTAGTTTCTTGGAAACTGTTTACCAACGTCTGTTCATACAAGGTCATACTAACAGGAATGTCCAGATAATGATGTAATGATTGACTGTAGTTATTCTCTCGACATTTGCAACATATCCACACAACTGATTTGTTTGCCAGTACACCATGTGATGTATTAAATCCCATGCAGCTAACATGATACCACAAACTACAACTGCACTGTACCTTTGCCTCATAGCCACCAATCTCTTTGTCACAAAGCCAACATTCCTCAGTAACAGTAGTTTCATCATCAATGTCTGAACTTTGTATTTCAGACTTTTGTGTTGTGCTTGATTTACAGTTATTTTTCACTCTTTTCTTTTCATAGCAATGTTTCTTCTGAACATTTGTCTTACATCTATTTCCTTTGCTAGTGAATTTCTGCAAGTCCTTCAGACACTTCATGACTTTATGCAGAATTCGCTTTGTATGCGAAAACACCCTTTTCTGTGACTTGTCATTTTGTAGTCTTTTCACCTTGCTCATTCGCTTCTCAATCACCTTTCCACCTTTTCTGATGTTATGTGATTTCTTAAATTCCTGTCTTCTCAGTTTCCTTTTGTACCTTCTTGATGGCCTTTTTCTACCGTTTCTCTGGATTTCCTCTTCTACATAATCCAAAACCTTGCCTTTTCCACAATATTTTCTCCAACCATGCTCTTGCAGCCAACAAATACCTTCAACCTTACCAACTCTTGATAATGGATTCTTTCTTGTACGTTTGAGAGCACTTACTTTCTTTTGTTTCTCCTTTAGTAACTTCTTTCTACATTCTTTGGTTTCTCTCTTCATCTGGATCTTCTTTGGCAATGATACCTGTTTGTAATAAAGCATCATAAATTCATTTTCATCAACACAGGGTTTTACCTTCAGCTCACAATTCTTCAACTGTCTGCGCTCAACTGTGTCAAAGTTTTCCATCATTGAAGTTGTATTTGCTAATCACGTCAGCTCTTTAGTAATAGATTGATCAATAATTATCTTCGTCAGTTGTTATCAGAATCAGATTCTTCCAATAAGACTTTTGTTCAAAATATTTGGCTCTTTCCAGAATGTGTTAAATGTTCTGTAACCTGGCTCCTCCAAGGCACCTGGCTCCACCCAGGTTTTTTTATATAAATGTTCTCTAACCTGGCTCCTCACAGGGACCTGGCTCCACCCAGGATTTGTTCAAATGTAACCTGGCTCCTTCCAGGGACCTGGCTCCACCCAGGATTTGTTCAAATGTAACCTGGCTCCTTCCAGGGACCTGGCTCCACCCAGGATTTGTTCAAATGTAACCTGGCTCCTTCCAGGGACCTGGCTCCACCCAGGATTTGTTCAAATGTAACCTGGCTCTTTCCAGGGACCTGGCTCCACCCAGGATTTGTTCAAATATAACCTGGCTCCGTCCAGGGACCTGGCTCCACCCAGGATTTGTTCAAATGTAACCTGGCTCCTCCCAGGGACCTGGCTCCACCCAGGATTTGTTCAAATGTTCTATAACCTGACTTTTCGCAGGTACCAAGCTCCACCCAGGATTTCTTTAGTGCTCTCGAACCCGACTCTTATCAGGTACCTGTACTCTCACAGGATTTGTTCTTATTTTTGTAAATGTCGCTCTCTAAAAGGCTGTGATGACAACGGCAATCTGCAATGAAAAAAAAAAATTTAAACAATACACAAACACTTAATACAACATTATGGTCATAATAAGGACAATTTTTGGTCACAATACTTTGTTTCATTACGGATAATACAAGATTCCTCTTTAAAAAAATAGCCTGAACAATTCCCATGACATCCTACATGTATCAACAAGATTCAATTGTACTTTGTTATTGTTCAATCTAATGCCTTTCAGACTTTCAAATTTTCCATGTTATAACAGCAACCTGCTATTGTTATACAAAATTTACAGAAACAAAACCTTGGCACCTATGATTATCCTTATATTTGATATTTTACAACAGTATTCCTCAGTATATACTGAATTTTAGATAAAACATTTCCAAGCCTAATTATTTCTTTCATTAATTTCCATACCACTTGTTTTTCAATAGAGCTTCTGCACCAACGGCCATGACAGGGGGCAGGTTTTCATATTTAAATAATGTAACAATAGAACCACAAAGCACCTACTCATGCATGACATACGGTGACAATGTGACTGCCCTCTGTCATGACCGCCGTGCAAAGGCTCTATAGGCACAATTGCCAGAAAACTATGGAACCCATATTCTGTGAATTGTCTACTTCATTACTTAGAGTTGGTTGTGCAGATACAATGTGTATACATGTAGTAGGAAAATCTTGCCTATAGAAATTGTCACCAACTAATTAGCCCATACAATACACATCACAAAAGGCAAATACAGTTGTACCCCTAACTTTGAACTGTGACATCGTATTATACTTAAAGTCCTGTGCTCAAATCTGTCTTGTTTTAGATGACATGCAGTGTATCCACATGTACATGTACCGGTATAATCAAATATTCTTACAGCATAAACAATCATCGCGTTTTATTTGAAAGGCCAACTGCAGAAAAACACATGGCATAAAGTGTAATGCGAGTCAGATCTTGTTTTTGTTTACTGATACTGAAATGTGCTGTATGTCTATCATAATGCTAATATTACTGATAACAGCTTAAATTTATTATTTAAAATAAAACAGGTAAGTTTTCAAATTATTGACGCTTTTCAAACAATAGACACGTTCACACATGATAGGCCATGACCGAGCGACATGACCAAGTCAATATGAAATTTCCATTCACACAGTAATGTATGTGGAGGCAAAGACAAGTATTCATATTTATATCCATTTACTCCTGAGCAAGATACATTTTCATTTTGTGACTTGGCCAACTTCTAAAATTCACTTTAGTCATCATGATTTACCCACTTTTGAAATGCAATCACAGTTGAGTTTAGGCACAACTGAGTCACGACCGCTAATGACAAGAGTTTCATGTGTGGACCGGATACAGTTAAACTTAAAACTGGCCCAAACTATCATTAGCATTTTAGAGGTATAACACTGTATGTCTAAAAACAAGAGAGGCAACATTTGTTTGGGGGGGAAATTTAGTTTTTCCTAAAAATTGATTAACCTGTTGTAATTATAACACAGACACGGAAAATAAAATAAAGTGTTAAAAATGAATTTAGTCCTTTTTTTCAATTTATGAAAGTACACCCTCCTATTGTATCTGCCACACCTCAAAATGGCTAACTGTTTGTAAAATGTTAGTTTCTTATCCCACTTTTGGAGGAAAAAAGATGTGTACACGTTTTTGTACATGACAGAACCAAAAGAGCAGCTCCACAGACAGTTGACACCTTTCAGGGGCAGTGGAGGCATTACAAAGTTACACACTCAACACAGAGTACTAAAAGTAGACAACTTACAAAATGCACATACATGTAGTAATTGGTTTAAATGCACATACTCAGACTAACCAAACACCACATACTGTACAACAAAATCCCTTGGTCTTCTTCTATTTTTCCAAGATCAATTGTTGTATTATACATTATATTGTATTTGTAAATTTTGTATTATATTTATTAACCCAAAGTGTGCTCACTTAAAATAAACTTTTCTGTCAAGTTTATTCAAAATTCTATATTGCATAATATGGAGATGTTTTGGACCACATTTTTTTGTAATATACAACCTCAAGGACTGCAACAATTCATTCTGAATAATTACCAGAATAGAAATTCCAACTCAATTTCTTCACACTTTGACCTAAAATGTAAACGTCTTATCATGCTTTGTACTGCATTCATGTCTTTTCAAAACAACTTGGTGAGCTGATTGGACCACAAAGTTTTCAAAGAGACACAAATATGGCACAAAGAATCATGAGACATCACAATCTGCTCATACCCCATCACGACACATATTTTAAAAAATGCGTAGACCTAGAATACCATATCTGGCCACTGCAGTCCATGCATAAAACCTATGCAACGCAATTCTAAATTTTCCCCCACTGTCAAGTCTTGACATTTTGCCAGCCTAATCTTGTGTTTTTAGCATCAAACATAGATATATTTTATTCGGTATTTTTTTCGTTCAGATTGAAGATGGATTTTCGTAAATGTTTACATTGTAATTATTACCATTCAATTCTAAGATATACTTCCCACTCACACTTTTATTGCAAACTTTGCTTTTCTGTAGAAAAATCATATTTTCTCCAAAAATTGTATACAGCTGTGCACAAGATAACTACATTTGTATTCACATGCGCACGCAGCGCCCTCTGTTGTCACCCTTACGCACGGACTGCTCACGTCTTAATTTTGTGCATTACTTTACGCAGTAATTTGATCATTTATTTATCTCAGAAATGCAATATGTCCGACAGAAGTACAAGTGAGAACTAGATCTTACAATTATATAAGCTATCGATTCCAATATACAAATTTTGTGAAATCTGTTTTCAATCTGAACGAAAATAAATACCATCTATTCTGTCGGTTGTTTCCACGTCACAACCGCTAAATCTGAAATGAAAACAACAATATGCCCATGGTGACAAGCGAAGGAGCAAAGTTGTTGTCTACACAACACGTACACATACACGTACACACTATCTGTTTCCACTCCAGTCACAATGCTACACCCGTATACAAAGCCATATGGCGTTCAGTCATAAAGTACCTAGACAGAACACACCCTTTTTATGTAGTGGCTCACTAGTGTGGCTGGTTGTCATTTTGCCTCAATTTGAATTACACAAAATAATTCCCAGCTGGCTGTGTCCTCTAGTGGTTTTAGATGTCCATGATTGAAAAAGAATGAAAAGGAACACTTACAACACCATTTTGAAGCAAAGATGGAAATATTACCATACGGACACCCTCAGACACCCATGCACTAAACCTACGGGACAACTTTCACAAATTCAAAGTTTTCCTCAACAAATTCATGACACCTTTCCCTCCTAATTTTCCTTGATCATCATCAAGCCATAATTTTTACATGGTTTATATGTCATAAAAATGAAAATCCTGGGTGTCCGTGCATAATAATGAACCCGCAAAGATTTTCTATCACATCAAATCCAGTCCGCACATTTCTTATGTCGGTATGCAGACGGTGAGGGCGCTGTATGTCACAACCAGCAAGCTAGCGCAACTTTGATCAAGCGACTGTAACATAATTTATCCATTATTCAAAGGACTCTCGTCGACTATGGTCACATGATCAAAATTGCACTAGGTTGCCAACTGTGGCTATAGCACCCTCACCACTCTACATATGAAGAGAGAAAAGTCTGCGGAGAAAAAAAGCTTCATCAGAAATTCAACAGAAAGTCTTTGCTTCAAAACCAGTGTTGTAAGTATTCCTTTTTAAAGATTTTCCAATCATGGACATCTAAAAACACTAAAGTACACAACTAGCTTATTTTGTGTTATTCAAATTTTGAGGCAAAATGAGAAACAGTCACTACATCAAAAGCGTGTTCACAGACTAAAAAGTGCCAGAATGTGCAACCAACAGAATAACAAGACACAGTTTTCATTTGTATCCCCTTTGGTCACAAGTGTATATTTGTTTAAAGTAACTTCCTTTTTGTCAAAATTCCTGTAAGGGGTATACACAAACTCATCCACGATTTTTCACATTGCCAAATTTCATACAGCGCCCTCTCGTGATGTTATTCACGACACATATGCCTACCTTAGGCAAAAAAAAGAAAACTACATTTAGTGTTAGAGTGTGCGTAATTTTTTCAACTCTGCACGCCAAAAGTTGTTTTTATACTTACCGTAGACACACACCGTCTGTTTATTGTTTTGATAACAAAAACATGACTTTATTGCTTGGAATCCAACAATTAAAACAATAAATAAAAAAACAAATACGCCGCGTCATTTTGGGAGACTTCCACCTACGCTATTAACACAGTTCTTTTTTTGGGGGTGTGGGCTGCGACCTTATTATGAATAGTCCCATTCTGTGGCCAAGACTACACTGCACTCCAGGCTTGGCCACTGCGGCGTCACGATGGACCTTTCACGAACAACTAAGTGCATTAAAACTACACAGAAGCTGTAACTGCCTCTATTGTTACCTTACTTCACTGAAAACAGATACAGGTAGGGTATTGTGCAATGTCTACTTTTCAAGAAAATCAAGTGGAATTTTACCAACATTTCACCTTTTGCATTTGCCACTCCATGCATTGAGTACTGTATGTACCAACAGTACTGCACATGCGCATTTAACTTCAACAGCACAATGCGCATGCGCAGTACTGTGAAGATATACAGTACTCAATGGGGTGTGGGTAATTTGCAGAACTGCAGAACTTTGCAGAACTCTCAGAATAACATAAAGCAACATGTCCCATTGCCTCTGCGGGACCTCATAAAAACGTGTGCGAAATCCACATTTGCAGGGGGCTATTCAAGGCAGCGAAACTCTGTCTCCCACATCCTGAATAAAAATATATATTTTCCACCCTGGAGAAATAATTCCACTCCTTGAGTTTGCCTTGCGATATTGTATGCTTAATTCTACCAAGACGTATTCTTATTTTACCATGTATTTTGTTGGTAACAATCTTTTTCTTTGCTATTTTGGCAAGGTTCTGCAAAGTTCCGCAATTTCCGTAAAATACCAATTGCGTACTCGATGCATAGAGTGTCAAACTCAAAATTTGGTAAAATTCCCACTGAATTTTTTCAAAAAGAAGGCAACCCTACATAATGCATATATGTTTTCAGCGAAGTAAGGTAACAATAGCGTGGTTTTAATGCACCTGTACCCGTTGTCGTGATTGTCAGAGTACATTTGCAAAAGACCCATCACAACACTACTGTGGAGAAGCCTGCAGCACAGCGTAGTCTTGACCACAGTATGTGACTACATGTAGTAGGCCTACTTACTAACTTAGGCCAATAAATTGAACCTTATCGACATTCTCAAAGCATCATGGGATTGAATGACAAATGAAGCTGGCAATTTTCACACAAACCTATGGGGCCCTCAGGGGACATGACAATGTTTATTGATTTTATTCTCGTTTCTGTGAAGTGATTGACATGTGATCTTCCCACACATTATTTATCAAGAAAAAATGCAATTTTGGTATTTTTTTCATATACATTGAACACGGATTTAGGTAAATTTATATACTGGAATCGATAGCTTATTCAATTCTAAGATATACTTCCCACTGACACTTCCGTCGCAAATGTTGCATTTCTGAGATAAATAAATGATAAAATGACTGCATATTAGTAATGCACAAAATAACACGGCGAGTGATCTGTGCGTAAGCGCGACAACAAAGGGCGCTGTGCGCGCGCGTGAATGGTTATCTTGTGCACTAACTGAAGGCAATTTTTGAAGAAGAAAACGTGATTTTTCTACAGAAAAGCAACATCTGCAACAAAAGTGCAAGTGGGAAGTATATCTTAAAATTACATTATGTGTTGATTGCAGGAGGTAATTTCCTTAAAATCTTTGTTCAATGTATACAAAAAAAATACCCCAATTTTTGACACATATCATTTTTATTCTAACTAACATGAAATAAAATGAGAAAATTTAAAATAATGCACAGCACCAGTTTGTACTTTACAAAAGAATGTACCTAATTGGCTGTAACATGGTCACTGGTAGGCCTAGCTCAACCCTGACTCAACCAATCGTGAAAACCCTTCTATAATGGTACAAACTGGCGCTGTTCAAAAAGTTGAGTTTTCTTAGTTTTTCATCTAACTTCGAGCTCAATTAAAATAAAAATTATATATTTGTCAAAAACTGCATCTTTCCTTGATCAAAAGCGTGTGAGAAATGAGAATGAAATCGATAAACATTGTCATGTCCCCAGAGCCCCATAGGTTTGTGTGAAAATTCCCTACTTCATCTGTCATCCAATCCCATGATGTCTTGAGAACGTCGATAAGGTTTATTAGACCAGGGGTCGATTTCACAAAGACTTGCGACGCATCGCAAGTACCATACCCGTCACAACTCACCGAACCCTTTGTAATTTTGCCATGGGTTTGGCGAGTTGTGATGGATTTGGTATTTGCGACGTGTCGTAAATCTTTGTGAAATCAACCCCTGGCCTATAGTACGTTACTACATGTACATGTACAGTGTGTACGTACTTTCATGACATGATGACTGAGCGGCGACCCGCCGCAGTCCAGATCCACTTGACAAAAAAATATTGAAATTTATGTTCATTCTCCACATCTCCTTGAAATTACACAAAAATACTCCTATCTTTTACACCTTCATTATCCAATCTGAATAACTTCTTTTCAACATTTCCGAATTATTACCTCAATTTTCCAATATTTCCAACAATTCCCACAAAACCCACTTACCCAAAATCTGCACGCATCACGTTAGACTGGTTCCGAAATCCCGACCTCATTATTCCACGGCCACATTCTAGGGGCGTTCGAGATGCTGACACCGGG